>JABJVR010000065.1:5057982-5080964 GCA_025773905.1 Chitala chitala
CACGCGCGCTCACACACACACACACACACACACACACACACACACACACACACACACACACACACACACACACACACGCAGTGACAGGTGAGCGGCAGGTGCTCAACATGGCAATGGACGTGTCGTTCAGATGTCACCGGCTCTCTTTAAACTGCGCCGCTCGCTCCCTTGGAGAGCGAGACTCGCCTCCACAGCTCCGGTGTCGCACGGAAAGTCCCACACTGAGATAGTGCAACGGCATAACAACTTCCCGCGGACCCGTCTCTCCGCGCAACAGAATGTTCCCCATCAGAACGCTGCCAAACATACGTTTCGCCATCTGACCATGGAAGAAAATTGGTTGAGTTTCATCAGATATAAAGTTGAGGTGCCAACGCGTGACATCCTAATTAGTATATGGTACTGGCAAACGCTAGTATTTTTCTAAATTTATTACGCATTGAACAGATATATTATTCTTCTGTCTTCTTGCTAATTACTCACACATGCAGTTAAAGTAAAAGTGTGATTATACATAAATCACACAATTTTACAATTTTACATATAGGTGTGTATTATTGTGCTATATTAGTGTTATATACACTTTTTTCGGCACCAAACTTTAGACCATATGGAATGATTGTCAAATCCAGAGTAATTACTTCATCAGCTTGTGAATTAGACATTAAAGTTCTCCCTGTTAGAGAGAACCCATGTTAAATGATGTGGCAAAATGCTATAACCTGGCTCCTTGTCAGTGACCTTGTACCTGCTAGTTTGAGTTAGGTTTGCCCAAGCGCACAATTTCATTAAGGGGGGGTTCCACAGATGGAACAAACACTTTCTCCAGAGCCAGACTGAATAGCAGCTCAGGATGGTCTTACCTCAGGGATGGTAACCAGGAGCCTGCTTCCAGGGATCCGTACACTCCAAAAGGCAAAAGATGTTTGGCCATCTGGCTATGTTCTCTACTATTGACAACTTTAATGATTCTGTTGAGAAGTTTTAACAGACACGGTTTTTCCTATTAAATGAGCGCACTGGAGACTTGAAGGGACGCCTACAGTCAGGTGTTGCCTGCGTAGCGTCGGTTCTGACACGTTTCACGGGCCCAGCCTGTACACTACGTGAGACTTTGCAGCACGGCCACTGAATGGCAGCAACCCGACCTTCTCTTGTGTCTCCATCCAACACGCAGAACCATCTTCTGGGCCCAAAGCAGCACATCAGCACGTGTGTACTGGAGTGACAGCATGCAGGCAAGAGGTAGGTGTTTATATGATCCCGCCAGAGAAAACATTGACTTCTTTGAGAATGTACCATGGGCGTTTTGTGGAATAAATGTCTTATCGTATTTCACAGTGTTGGGTGACTCCAGAGAGCACCTAGTGATGTCGTTTGACATGATCATAATAGTGATTTAAATTTCCCTCTGGCCTCGCTTCCACTGTCACGTTTGGCGTATGCCAGAATATTCTTCAAGCAGACCTAGGGTTTGCCCCTATGACCACCGTTATCATGCAAGCCTGACAACCTTACAGTGGTACTTATGAATATCAATTGCAGGGAATGCATTTGAATGCATTTCCCTCTTTGCAAGAACCCATGCATCATGCAAGATGTTTTTTTTCCTTCAGAAAATCCTCATTATTCTTTAATGCATTGTTGTTATTAATGTTTCACAATATGTATCACAATATGAATTTCACTGAAGTGGTGAATACATCTACATCCTATTGATCCACCAAATTTCCCCAAAAGGACATTTGTAGGACTATTTTTTTGCACATCTATGTCTTGCACAGCAGCATGACAAGAAAATGTTTATCTATTACTATGTTAAATTATTGCCTGTTTTATTCCTAAAAACCAATGGATGTATCTCTATGTGTTTTATATGTTTGCAAAATAACAAAGGTAATGTTAATAGACCCAGTGTATACCATTATTCAGGGGTTTTCAGTTATGGTCCTGGAGGACCCATCTGGGTGCATTTTTTTGTTTCAGCCAATTTCTGCTTTTAATTGAATCTTAATTGCAATTAAACATTATTGACTTTTTTGTGTAATCACTGTGTCAATCTAATAATTCTCAGGAAGCTTTATTAATTTTTTTAACGTTTTTTAAGTTTTAAAACATGACAAAGACTTACTGATGTTGCTTCTTAATTTTTAAGTTTAAAATCGCTGCTCATGATTACCTATTCTTTGTGACTGGCACCTGTTTGTGTTGTTAATTTATCATTACAATTCGAATACAATTAATGACTACTGGTTTAAATTAAACACCATGCCTAATTATCCAAACATTTCCTGCTCTGAATCTGCAGTTAGAGAGACACTGTAATGTATGATTGATACTGGGTACAAGATTTGATTTTCTCACAATGTTTAAAACTAAATTTGAATGAAAAACATTTTGTTTTTCTGAGGAAAACACTACGCCAAAGTACATTTGTTCTTCACAAACAGTGGCTGTTCATTGTGGTGTCACTGTAAATGCTGCATCAAATTGCTAGTGTTAGCAGTGTGTAAGCCAGCTTCACCAAACTGTGGTCCGCAGACCGGTACTGAGCCATGGGCTGACATGTACTGGGCCCCGAACCAGCCAGGAAAGCCCTGCAAGCAATGGGTGTGTGAATTGAAAAATGCTTTTTTTTCATAAAAATGTCATTTTTTATTGCAAATCATTAAAAATAATTTCAAAAATATTCAAAAACATTTTTCATAAAAAGAAAAAATATATATAGATTAATAGACCAAAGGGAAAATGAATACAGTTTCTTACTAATCAGTTTTACTATACTATAAGTGAAAAGTGAATCATCAGCGTGCAGTCCCGGTAAATCGAATTAAAAAATGAAGAAGCGAACTACTTTGGCATTATGAATATACGAGGAAAAGACAAAACTACATGGAAGAAAACATTAACTCAAAAATATGACCATTTAAAATATGGATTTGTTGCAGGTGGGAATACTGCTGTCCCAAATGGTGTGAAACCTTCCAAGCTAATTTCACACTGAGGGTGAGTTAATATTTCTTTTGTGTATTTATGTCATCCTGTTTGGTATTTTACACTTTGTGCTGGTAATGTTCTTTAAATTAAAATGTGACATCACAAGCATGCAGCACCATGCCATTGTCCGTCTGTATGGTGAGCATCGTCACTCATTTTGCATCACGATGTATCATGGGATGATATATCATTACATCTCTAGTGATTTATACTTTTTATACTTTTTAGTTACAGATCTTAAAGCACAAAAGTCTCACTTTTTAATGTCTTTGTAACTTGTTTTCTGAATAAATAGAGACATCTAAGTGTAGACGTGTGATTTATCAGGAAGAATGCAGAGAAGAAACAATGTTCAAATAGTTCAAATTAAAATTATTTAAAAAAAAACCTACACCCATGGGGGTCCCCCAGGACTGGAATTCCTGCCATTATTCACTCTGCTTTAAAAGTAATAATAAACCTTACATACAACAATACATTTACGATACTAACACTTTCCACAGAACATTAAATGAAATGTTCATTTATTAATTTGGGGGAAATTACACTTTAATTTATAAGAAAGTATGTAATGTCTTTAAAGCTTTTGAAAATTTAAGTATGTAAAAATTATTACGTCTTTGCTTTGATTTACGTAACCTATTGCATTTCGTGGATTTAACAAATGAAACCATAGTATCTTTTTCCAGTTAGTGCAAATTTGCTTTTGCACTTCTTTACATGTTTTTTTTTTTTTTTAGTTTTCTGCTGCACGCTGCCGTTCAGTTTTACAGTGTGAATTACATGCTTGGCTTGCTGTAATTAGGGGACATCCAAAATATCTAAAAGCAGGCAGGCCATGAAGCTGCTCCTGATATTTACCGTCATGTTATATGTGTGTTCCTTCCAGTCAGACCCAGCATGGTGAAACACCAGCCCAGCAAGGTAATGTACAGCAAGGTGAAACACCAGCCTTTGCAATCTGCTCAGTGCTAGTTTTGCTCAAACTGCCAAGCCAAGAGCTGTTCAGACACCAAAAAATAATAAAAATTTTACTCAAAACATCTTTATTTCATAACCTAGACAAACTTTGATTTATTAAAAAACCCGTCTGTTGTGTGTAATAAATTACCCTTTGCTACACACAGCTCTGCCGCATTTTTGCTAATATGGTGTCAGTGTAAGAAACGCGGCTCGGGGCCTTGGTGTACACAGCTCTCTCACATGTTCCGATATGCAGGATCCAATTAAACTTTGCACAGCGAGCGTTATCTGTCACTCATTGTCAGATTACTGTAAGCGAATATTCACCTCATCCCACACTTCTGTCATGTTGCTTCAAGAATCTGTCAGGTCCTATAGATTTAAGCTTCTTTTGGCCAATTGGAGAGAAATATTTCTGCAAGATGTAAACAAATTCTGTAGGACCAGTGTCATTCCGTGCACTGAATACTTGCAGCTTTTTGACAATTGTGTATGGTTGTTTCCAAGTAACACAAGACACATTCCAACAAACCATCTCAGACTGGTAATCCATGGTTAGATTGTGTGGAATTCCTCTCAAAAACTCAGTACCTTCTGGGAGGCTTATAGTCTATATATGTTGAACCTAATCAAATCATTTAAAACCATTTAATGGCTGTGCTGTACTGTGTCTTTTTCTGGAATGGTACTAAATTTTTTGGTTATATGGTAAACATTTTCACAATGAGGTTTAGTATATGACATCAAAGGTGGTAACATGGCCAATCAGTTGGGGGAGGCAAGATCTACCTGGGCTTTGGCTCAAAAGGCTGGATAGTGTGTGGGTCTTTGTCTACAGCTATGTTTAGCTGCAGAAATAACTGGCATTCAACTATGCACTGTTTTCCAGCCAAGGCACATAATGTTAAACTATAGAGGAGGTTAATGAAAGAAACTGATCCAGAGACACAGCAGCGCGAACACTAGTGGACCTCACACTCTGACCACTGCAGACAGAAGCAAACAGTTCTCCCACATTTTCACCCTAAAACGCATGTTTCTTGTGCCGGTGACTAGAAAGCTGTGCTTGTAGCAGCATCACTCACTCCAGTGCGTTTGAGGGACAAAATCAGTCATGGATGAAAATCTGTCTTTTTTTTTTTTTTTTTTGGATTGGCCAGATCTTTCTTTCTCAACTATCACCTTGGCAACTGGGGACTTCCATGGGAAAAAATATATATATATTATTTTTTCATCTTTCAGGCTGAATTAAGTTTGCTTTTGATTTTCAGTGTGTCATCCGCAACCTGTCACTCGACATACACAGGAGACGCGGCTTGGAGACTGAAGAGCGTGACAAGAAATCTATTTCACGTTTGCAGAGCAAGTTAAATACCACGCTGCCTTGTTGGCTTAATGCAGTGGCCAGGCAAGCAAACACTCCAGCACTCCACAGGCACGTTATTCTGTGTCTGCATTACTGTTTGCAACACTTTGCTTCCAAAATTAGAATTTTTACAGCATATTTGGATAGAACTAATTATTGTGCTTTTTTTGGGCTTGAGCTAATTTTCAAATTCAATCAGCAAATTTAGAGTAAAAACATTTACACACTGCAACGAAAAAATCAACGGTTGTAAATGTAAGCATACGAGCTGATTTAAAAATGTGTTAGTGCATGTTTACGGTTTTGGACAGTGTAATATAAAATATGAATTAAAACAGTATTGTTCACACTTTCTACACATGTTTAAGACACATCTGGAGACCACAGGTTTCCTTTTTCCTCATGGAAATCTGTGTATAACAATGATCCTTTTTTAAAAAATATGAATACATTTGAAATAAAATGATGAAATGAATGATGAAAACATCACATTAAACAGGAGTTTTACTTTTAAGAAACAATATGTTTATCATTTTTTTAAGTCTGTCTGTAGAGAAAAGATAAAACAATTTTTATTTTTATACGACCATGTGTTTCATAAAATAGCTGTTTTAATATGTTGTTGTGCGGTGTCCTAATGGCTGTGCTAAATTTGTCAGCGTTAGGCGCATTATTACAGTAATTATTTTCTACGTCTCTTGACATGTATGACAAAACAGTCCATTCTCCTTCAGTGTGGAGTGCAGTGTCTGGGGTTCATTTGGCCTCCTTGAGCATATTAAAACCCTATCCTTCAGTTTTTTACAGCCACAGTGGTACTCAAAGTGGGCTTTCAAGAGTCATAGCTTCATGGTGTTGTACTTACTGAGAGATGCAGCCGCAGCGCCTGCAGAATCTTTACCAAAAACAGAACTGTGTTATAGCCTTGTCTTCTGTGTAATTTTGCACAGTACACTGTCTTTATGTGAATTGTATGCATGTGAAGAACTGAAAACATATAATTTTTGTTTTTAATTCACTTTTAACACAGTAGTTGCTTCAGACCAGTTTTATACCATTTACACTGTACCATTGCATATATCTTATTTACATTTGCATTTATTCATTTAGCAGACACCTTTGTCCAAAGCGACTTACAAACGAGTTAGAGTACATGTGCTTGTTAAAAACGAGGTTGACAGTGTCTAGGAATCCAGCTAACAGTAAGTGCTGTCCTGTAGTCAAATGTACACAAGATTCAGTTAAGGGAGACAGAGTCCAATTCAACTAAGAGCCAAAAATTTAATTACCACTAACAATAGGGATAGATAAACAGCATTTAAACACAGGAACAATGAAGTAGCAGAGCTAATGAAGATGAGGTTCAAGTCCTAATGTGTACCCTGAAGAGATGAGTCTTCAGTTGCTTACGGAACGTGGACAGAAGCGATGAGGTCCTCAAAGCGAGGGGCGGTTCATTCCACCATTTAGGCACCAGAAATAAGAAGAGCCTAGGTCGACCATTTTTCAGCAGGGGTGCAACCAGTCTCCTCCCACTGGTGGACTGTTGAACGCAGGACAGGACGTAGGTCTTGATTCGGGACAGGAGGTAGCTTGGAGCAGTACTGTTGATGTACCTGAAAGTAAGCTTTAGGGTCTTGGATTTCATTATGTCCCTACCAGTATGTGGTAATGGGTGAAATTAAACAGTTGTGAACTCTACGTTAGTAAAAACGATTACTATGAGATATACAGCACACTCCAGAGCCTTTAGCAAGACAAATTCGCTACATGAATTAAAAATTGGTGGGGACATGAAAAGTAAACAATTTCACATTGTGCTATGTTTGCATTTTATTTAAGGCACTTGTCACTAATATACATTTGAGTGAAATCTTATAAAACTTTTTCAAACTGTCTACAGGGTTTCTGAATGAAAAAACTTCCCAAAAAATCCTGTCTGGTTTCAGAATAAACCATGTTACATTTCTTTGTGTGTATTTAGGGTTAAGAGCTACTTCTGCATCCATTAGTCACAATATATCGACTGAATGTGTAAATGTGGGAGGCACTGTCTATAATTTCCTAAGTTTACATACACCTAACTAGACAGCATTCATTTTAATGTTTTGCAGGGTGAGTTTTTATATTTTTTTAATTTTTTTTTTCAATTGCAAGTATTTTATAGTTTAAGAATTCTATTTAACAACTTACAAACATTTTCTTTTAACATTGTCAAATAGTAATGTTAGATATGTTTATGGTTTTATCTTGACAGTTGTCACATTTATCTCAAGAAGTTTGCGCTGTCGCACGCTGAGCTTCGTAATATACATAAACAGGGCCGGGGAAATTGTAATTATTGTATGAAAACACAGCACAAGGACACAGCACAAGGTGTCATACATTTATCAACAAAAATACAAACCGTACACCAGAGCTGTGCTGTATTGTGAATACATACGGCAGAGTATGAAAGTTCTCTGGTTATACATTCTCTCATCTTCAGATTGTCATGGATACGGTGAAACAAGCCTTTTCATTGGCCGTCGCCCTCCCCAGACCCTTTCCATCTCAGTTGTGCCTGCTTAACTTCAGTGTATTTGGCAGAACTCCAAAATCGCACTTTCACGAGAACACCCAGCTTCATGCCAGCTAGAAAAATAAAAAATAAATAACATACAGTGCCAGCCCAAAGACAATAAAGCATAATAACACCTGAAAACTGTTTGTTAGGGAGAAATAAACACAGTCTTTAAATTTGTCGGAGTAAGTTAATCTCTTCTGCGAGCCGTTCCTTATCTGCACAGAAGTGTCGCCTTGACTTTCAGATTTGCACGGTTCATTGTTTCATTTTCCATGCACACTTTTTATACATTTGGGAGTGGCAGAAAGCCTTAAAAATGTATAGTTAGTCTAATAATGGCAGACAAGTCCAGAAAAGGTGACGCTTTTCTGTGTCTTTTATTGACAGTCACACCAAACCAGCTGCCAAGTGCACACTGTTTCAAAGCGTTTTCCAGAGTTGAGAGCAAATTCAGCATTTGCTGATTATGTCCCTGGAGAGAAATTTTTGCATGGGCGAAACCAGTTCAAATAGATCACTATCAGTCAGCTTAAAATAAACCTTGTTCAGAGAACACTAAGATCTGTCTAAAGTTCTTTATTCACAGGGAATATCAATATTACGAATTAAATTTTAGGTTATGGCTGGAAGTTCTGTATATCTTAGTATCTTTCATTGGTCTCCTGAAGATTTGAAAAATATAAGCCACTTTAAAAATATATTTTAAAAATGAAAAATCAACAAATGAGCTAAAACCACCTTTCCTTTGGCTATTAGTCCTACTCTTGTCAAAGAGCTGTTGGCTAATCTGATGTGTAGTCAGCACTGACCTCAGAAATGTAGATTTAATGACAACCTTCCAGAACAACTTTCCCTATTTTTTGCTGAGTACTTGCCACCTAATACTTTAAGTGCTGCATCAATAACACCACAGCTGTGAAAACCATTTACACTCAAAAACTGGCATGTGGTCAGAATACCAAGAAATGATGTGCACTTTAAACTCGGAGCTGGGTGCAGAGACGGTTTCCATGTCCCACCCAGGAGGAGAAACGCAGCCAAACCGGCAGCAGTTGGACCCTACAGCTATCTTACATGTTCACAAGAGCCACATGGAGCAGTCACATGCCAAAACCACAGATCACATGAACACAACATGTGTTTACCTTTTAACCTATGTGTCATTTTCATAATTCACTGATTTTTGAGTTTTAAGATGTTTGCTGATTTGTATCCATCACATAAATATGTATACGATGAGATTTAAAAAGAAAGGATTAATCGCTGATTAAAAAAAAATTTGTATTAAATGCAATATTGTATCAATGTTGTGGGGGTGGCTGGTGTAAAACCTTGGGTTATAAACATTTTCAGTGGCAAATTCTATGTTATTCTTCAGGTATCAGCAAGCGTCAGCTAGTTCACAGGATGTGCTGTATCCAAGCTACACCAGTTACTGAAGACAGTTTAAATACTCGCTATAGCTTCAGTGGCTTCAGAGTGTTTCCTGCAGTAACATTTAACTTGCACTGAATTGTTGCATTCAGCCAGATTTGGAAAGTATAACAGGGGCTACAACCAGACTAATCTGACATACTTCAGTTACATAGCTGATATTGTTAAGTATGGTGTAAATGTGTAAAAGAAGAAGTAAATTATTTAATAATGGAAAATAGGCCATAATAATTTTAGGAAATTGAATATTTACAGTATTTTGAAATTGCTAATTTTTCAGTAAAAGAGACAGAAGCCTTTATAGGTTGATTTTGGTACTGTCTGGATGGTACCATGTTTTTTTGCATTTTGTTACTGTGGACTTTGTGGTATTCCTTAAAAGGTTTTGACACTTTTTATCTCTATCTTTTTTTCTTTCTAACAATATCATCTGCATATCTATGGGCAGTCTATTAGTCTTCATGAAAACTGCTCTGATATGACCTGCTATTTTGGTATCTGATACTAATTGTGCAATTATACAACTGAACAGGGGTGTCTTCAGAATGAACTCAGGTGTACCTTGTTTGTAACAGCAAATCCAGGGAACCAAAGTGCAGACTGAAAGTTTATTTAATCCACTGTGAACAATAGCCAAAACGTCAGCCAAAAGTGTCGTTGATGACAGGCAGGTGAATGTTCGGGTAGCTGGGAACACCTGTCCCAGACAGAGACAGCAGGTAGGAGGGAACACGGGAGGCAGGAGGGGATCACCTGCACGGGAAGGGCAGATGAACAGGGCTGGGGCAGGTGAGATCATGCTCAGAATCCATCGTGGAGAAAATATGAAGCTCCTTACGTCAATCGTATGTCATGACTGCATAAATATCCTGTAATTAGCGATTTCAGGTTCGTCTGATGATTGAAAAACGTGTCCGTGTTGAATTAGCTCACTCTACACCAGGACCACGTAACACTGTTAATGTCTTTGGTGTGAATAATTCCACACCTCTCACAATTTAAGTTGTTAGAGAGGAAATGCTTATCAGTTAATAACTTTCATGTTTTTGTTTTTATAATTCATAACTACTTTGATTATATTCATACAATAATGGGATATAGGTCCCATTTACATTTGATTTAATATTTTTGATAAAATAATCAATGACTGTGAATTCCTACTAAAGACATCATGCATTATTGTCCTTCTGATGACATCGTGCTTTATTGTCCGAGTGCTATACTGGACAGGAAGCGCTAGCCTTCCTCTTTGTACTGCACCTTCAAAATCACCTAGTTTTATATTCAGCTAAGATGTAACCAGCAACAAACCTTGTCCAAACACTGCTGGTGCTGAGCCCTGCTATAAAAGCTGAATGTTGAGCAAAGCACAAAGTGACATATCTTCTCTGGCTAGCAGCTAATAACCGTGTCCTCAGATGACGACAGCCAGCCAGTCCTACACCAGCCGTTCACTACATCTGTGTACTTCGTTTTAAAACACCTTGTACCTGGATCTGCGTCAAACCCCGGGACAACAATTACACACCAAAAAAACAAACAAATAAAACTCCCCTTAATTTGTGGATTTGTTGACTGCATAAAATAGCGCAGCAGTTGGTGGTTATTACATCCTTTCTAAATTTATTAGTTTTTTATGGTCCAATACCAGCTCCTACCATCCACACTGACCTGTCTTTAACCACCTGGAGATCAACAGCATAAACAACATCATTGCTGATTAGCCATAGCATTATGACCACCTGCCTAATATTGAGTAGGTCCCCCTTTTGCCACCAAAACAGCCCTGACCCATTGAGGCACGGACTCCACTGGAGCTCTGAAGGTGTGCTTTGGTATCTGGCACCAAGCCATCAGTAGCAGATCCTTTAAGTCTTGCAAGTCGTGAGGTGGGGCCTCCATGGATCTGACTTCTTTTTCCAGCACATTCCACAGATGCTCAATTAAATTTAGATCTGGAGAATTTGGGGGCCAGTTCAACACCTTGAACTTGTTGTTGTTTTCTTCAAACCATTTTGAACCATTTTTGCAATGTGGCAGGGTACATTCTCCTGCTGAAAGAAACCACTGCCATGAGGGATACTGTTTCCATTAAGGGGTGTACTTGGTCAGCAGCAATGTTTAGGTAGCTGGTACCTAATTTAACATTCACATGAATAGCAAGAACAAAGGTTTCCTAGCAGAATTTTGGCCAAACCATCACACTTCCGCTGCTTGCCTTCTTTCCATAGTGCATCTTGATGCCATCTCCTCCCCAGGTCAGTGATGCACAGGCATCCAGCCATGTACGTTGTGTAAAAGAAAACGTGATTCACCCCACCAGGCCACCTTCTTCCATTGCTCTGTGGTCCAGTTCTAATGCTGAAGTGCCCAATGATAATTAATATATGCTTTTGGCAGTGGGCATGGGTCAAAGTGGTTACCCTGACTGGTCCACTTTGTGTTCTTACAGCTTTATACTGGAACCAGTGTTAACTTTTTCAGCAATTTGAGCTATAGTACCTCTTCTATTGCACTGGACTACACGGGCCAGCCTTCACTCCCCACATGCATCAATGAGCCTTCGCCACCCATGACTCTGTCAATGGCTTATTGGTTTTCCTTCCTTGGACCTCTTTTGGTAGGTCCTGACCACTGCAGACCAGGAACATCCCACAGGAGCTGCAGTCTTGGAGCTGCTCTGACCCAGTCGTCTAGTCTTCACAGTTTGGCCCTTGTCAAAGCCACTCAAATCCTTACACTGCCCATTTTTCTGCTTCCAACACATCAGGTTCAGAAACAGAATGTTCACTTGCTGCTTTATATATCCCACCCACTTCCAGGTGCCACGGTAACAAGATAATCAGTGTTATTTACTGACTGTGCTTAAAGCCACTGGAAGGGCAGGGCTGGTGTTTCTCATGCACACTGACCAGCACCAGTTCAAATCCATCCCTGTGCATCACGTCCGTCCCAATGAGTCATGTCCATGTGTGTGAGTCTCGTCCATTTGTATGAGTCCTGTCCATCCATGTGAGTCGCGTCCATCCGTGTGAGTTACATCAGTCCCTGTGAGAGTCACGTCCAAATAAGCTCTGCAGACACCTCTGCTGTACTTCATCACACCTCATCTGCAGTCATGCAAACCAGCCATCCTTAAAAGCAGCTTCCTGTAATTACATTGTATACGGGCTATTTAATTTTCAACACTAATTAAAAGTTGTTTTTCCCCCTCTTTTCTCCTGCTGCATATTTGAATTCTAAATGAAATGAAATTACATTAAAGACCATTATATTCCTATCTGAAAACCAGTTCGACAAACGCAGAGCGGCTTAAAGAAACAGGCACCCAAAATCCCATGTTGTGTGATTAAAAAGGGGGTGTTGGGTTTAATTCCTTTTATCACGAACAACAGATGTGTTGTGCATTATGTTCACAAGTGAATAAGTGCAATTTAACATCATTATGCAGAATTAGCTTGTTTGCACAGTTACGCGTCCAAAACAAACGTAAACTTCTCGGCAAATGCATTAGAAAGGTAAAGGAACAAATATTCGATCGTGAGCTCGCATGTTCGTAAGTGTTGTCAAAGGAATACAAAATGAGTGTTTGGTGTAACAGAAATGTTTTAAAAACGCTGTTATGAACAGTGTTTTGTATCAGATTGCTGTTAATTAAATTCAACAAAAAAGCTTATCAAAACAAAACAGGCGTGATAATTACGGTTACTGATTTCCATTGAAATCATTCAACAAGGAATAAAAAAGATGTAACGAGGCCTGAACCGTATGATACAACTAAACTGCAATTTGACAACAAACCAAAAATGCTTCTTCTTTTTCCTATTTTTTATTGTCTTTTCCTACATGATTTTCTTTAGTGTTTTTTTTAAATGATTAAATTATTTAAATAGTAAATAATTTTTTGTTTTTCAGTTTCAAGCAATTACACATGTAAATAGGAAATTTTAAACAGAAGACCTTTGTAAAACATAAACTGGGATGTTTCTGGACTGAAGCTAATGCTGGTTATTTCTTATTCCATCCTGTGCACGGTTGTGAAAGTGTTATGGGGAGAATCCCCGGCAGTCAGCACAAGAACCTGATTAGTCCCCCCAATGAGGGACTTTGGTCTTCAGCTCAGTAGGCCAATTGTCTTGTCTGGTATATATATGCAGGCTGTGAGGTCACAAGTTCGAGCGCCCATTGCCACCATAATACATTTGTACCTATTCCGTCCTATGCAATTGCTAAAATCTTTCCAAATTGTTATATACGATTCCGCAGTCAACTGAAATAATTACGGCACTTGTCTAATTGAACAAACACAGCCTTGTTTGCCAACGCTTGCTGTTCCTCTTCACTCTGTGTGGTACACACACAAAAGTATGCTGGACCTCTATCACCAGAAATAGGATAGCCCTGCTTACGGTAACTCTACAGTACAGTTTAAAACATTTCACTGCCTCACACACCCCTGTCCCCACCCCACCCCAGAGTGCATTACCTGCAAGACACCTGATCTGATAACATATGCCCTAGGCTCATCATAGCAGATGAAGACAAGGATATGTTTCAACTGCAGGCATTGCCAAAACGGGTTTCCAAAAAATATTGCACCAAAATAATAATAAATTATAGAAAAATGCAAAACAGTAATATGAAAAATAAGAAATAAAAATAACAAACTGTATACCTCATTTATACAGTATGTTATTTATTTATAATAAAAACAGTATGTCTACACATACACACACACACACACACACACTCAGACACACACATATGGAACATGTCCCCTGTACTGATTATGTGAACTAATTTAAATTTTAAAAAACATATAACTAAAAATGACTTTTTAAAATAAATTTATATATTTTTCTGCCATTTGAAGTGGCATGTTGGCATTTGTTGTAAGCCTTAGCGCACGGTCATCCGCTTTGCAACAACATCTCATAAACTATTCTGACAGACTAATAAACTATAAAAAGCTATGCTAAAAAACTGGCTCTGAATGTTATAGCCATACAAAATGGAAAATGCAGGAGAAAACATCCATCACTGGGATTATTATCACTGTTACCATGGAAACCTGGTTGCAATAGCAATATTTCCTTGGCCCTGCTGTTTGTTATCATCTTTCTTGATTTTACATCATTGAAACTATAGTAATTACACTCTGCACATGAAAAATGCCTGCTGTCATGGCAACAAAGTAAAATATTCTTAATCATTTCACCTCTTCAATCTAGAATGTAATTGTTTGTCTGCAAAGTAGGCCGTGGAGAATGTTTCTATAAAATTATAATTGCCTACAGTGTTTTGCACAAAATGTACTGTGTGGTCCTACTGCAAGCAAGAATCAATGTAAACTCTACAATGATAAATATTAATAATTTCTGCAGAGAAAGACAATGCTTTCCATCAATGAGGAAAATAACATTTCTGAAAAATCCACAAATAGTGCCCACACAGAAGCAAGCTGAGTGGCTTCTGTTTGTCTGACCATAAGATTGAAGCTAGGACTCTATGAGGCATGACAGCAATCTTTGTATATATGTGCACGTTGTGTATATGTGCATATTGAAATTGCCTATGGAGGCAGAAATCACACTACAGGTAACACTGATTCATTTCTCAAGCTTGGGTTTCATATAATCAAAGTCATCAACTACGCTCGAAAAAATTTTTCCGTGCCAGAATCATCACAAACTTTCCTGTGTTATTTTAACCGAGGCATCACCAGAAAACATTCACATCTACCTGCATTGCCTCAGACATACACAGGCATGTTATTCTTAAACAGCTACCTCTATGTAACTAATGCATCATTATTTAACCTGTACAGACATACTGTACAGTTAAACGTCTGATGCTTACATTTGTTTGAACTAACACAAAAAACGTATCATGCCACTCTTAGAAACTTAAAGAGTTCATCAATAACTGCACAGTACAATATATAATCTGCCAGCAATAATCTAAAATGTTTTTAGGTTTTATACAACATTCTTATATGTATATTTTGTATATAATCAACGTATCATTCATATGATCCATGCTGATTAAGCACCAGGGTGGTGCAGAAGCGTATTTCAGGTTCCAGTTTCATGCTTTCAGCTAATATGGTAGATCTTGGAAAGAGCACCACCCAGCATGGTCCAACCATGATGGCGCAGTGGAACAGAACTGCACAGTGTCACCTGTTTTAGGTCGTAGCCAGACACATTCAGTTCTATACATGCTGGTAAAATGGAGATGGGAAAATGTAACATTTTAAAGTGGAACGTGTACAGAAAAGGGCCTCGGCACACGTAAGCCTCCACAAGGCACAGTTCGTGAAACAAAGAGCATGGATGAACACAAGCAGTCTGAGCGCCCAGGTCTGGCGAGGGAGTGGAGTGTGCTAATGTGAATGTGTGCGCACACTTCATTTCTCTGTTCTCCATTTGCTTTTATTTTACCTTGTTTTGCACAGCAGGATGTCCCAGAGGAAACGTACATGTGGAACGCACAGCCTGTAGAGAACCCAGTGTCCCTACATCCTGTGCAGCTGAAAACGCAATATGTTCATATAGGCAAGCTCTCCAAAAAAACGCCAAAAACTTAATCACCAGCATTTTACACTAAATACAATATTTTAATAGCTGTTTCTTTAAAGTTTTTGCATATGTGAAACCTTAATAATCGCATTTACAGTAGCGCTGAAATTAAGTGAGACATATAAACATAAAAAAATAATCATTTGAATAGTTTTATGAAAACATTAATGTACATTTGTGATGTCAAATTTAATTCATGACGCTGGAAGTACAACCAACTAACATATATTGATATTGTCAACGTTTCCTTTAATATGTATAATAGTGAGTAAAGAACCAGGACAGTGGACAGGAGTACTGTCTCACACCTTCGTGGTCCTGGGTTTGTGTCAGACTCTTAGCTCCACCTGCACCTTCTCCATGCATCTGTGTGAGTTTTCGTTGGGGGCTCCGGTTTCCTTCCGCAGTCCAGTGGCATGCAGGTCAGGTGCGCTGACAGCGCTAAGCTGCCCTTGCTGTAAGTGTCTGTGCCGTACGAAAGGTTCACAGCCTGTCCAGGATACATGCTGCATTGCACCTTGGGATAAGCTCTAGGCCACCCGTAGTCCTGTTCAGGAGAAGTGGGTGGAAAACTGAAGAATAAATAAGACATAAACGTACATGATAATATTCAGCTACCCTAATTCTCCTTACAAACACACCACACCTTGGAGGTCTGTTTAAAGCAGGAATAAATAAGCAATACACAAAAAGTAACATTTCTATCATTCTCACTCCAACAGGTAAACTGGTAGCATTAACATAAGTATTAGCAAAATGATTTAAAGATGATCTTATAAAACTGCAAAACCGCAAACTGGTGCTGAGTTTGATGACTATAAATGCAGGATGTGCAAGCGACTGACTTTTTAAATTTACAGGGTTCTTTAAGAACAGAGAATAAGGTAAGACTGTCCCTCCCCCACACTCTTCCTGTTGGGGAAGTTATTGTTTCCATTTGTGGACTTTTTTTTTCCTGCCCTATTTTTTTTCCCAGATAGATTATATGGGAGCCACAGTGTTGTCATCCTGAGATATTGGTTTACTCAAGGAGCAGCTGCAGTTTTTCATTTACTCTGAAGGGTGTTCAATATTCCACTCACGAAATGTAATTTTTCAAAAACGAAATGACAAAAATGAGATCCTCCGTGTCCTTCCTGAACAGTCTGTACACCGCGTCGAGCAGTAGATGGCCCAAAATGGAGGCAGCCTTTGAACACATATATGTGCGTGTCCACAGATAGCTTACTCAGAAAGAAATTTCTCCACACTTCCTGTCTAATTGCATAGACTTTGGAATAGATTCCCTAATGGGCTGCCCCTGTTTTATCATTAAGCTAAATATACCCTTTCCCCTCAGTAGCAGAAGGTCCGTGCTATTGTAGTGAATGCCATTTACCTTGTCAAAACATGCATAATTCAGAGGACATCTAACAGTGTTGCTTATGTCGGAATCTCTAAACAGCCGTATTCTTTGTATCAGCTGGAGCAGTTACCATGGAGATTTCTTTTGTCTTTTTTCAGAGGCAGAGAAGGCACTACTTTGTAGCAGTCATTAGTGCAACACACAAGTGCACTTCAGGGCAAATGTGGAAAAAAACGAAATGCATAAAATGAGCTGCTAATTTATATTTATTTATGACTTGTTACCCTGGATGTTCATGAAGTTTACAAGAGCAAAACAAATCCCTTTGCTAAGATACTATCATAATGTTTTTACTTGTTTATAGTAAAATAACGTTTTGCACTGATCACTAGTAAGGACTGGAATGTTTTTTAAAAACCAGGGAAATGTGTTTAACTCAATCCACGGTTTAAACGGAAAAGTGTTGACAAATAAGGTATTCTGTGAGAATGTTGAAAGTGTAACATGTAACCTGATGCGATGGGGCTCCTGTAAACCTGAAACAGAACCCTTGATTTTCACACAAAAGATGCATTTGATGCTTGCGGATGAATGCTCCCAACAGATCCTGTGCATTAGAAACTGTGTACAGCTTTCCAACCAGTTTGCTAATAAACACAAGCAATGACCAGCTACGATGGCACTGGATCCTTCACAAATAACACATCCCAGTGCCCTGCAATGACAAAGTGACAGGCCAAATACTAAAACATTTTGGAATTATGCAAAACAAATTTTAATGAAACTCTTTCCCACATACTTTTTCAGCTTTCTATTGCAGAGCATATAGAGGAAAACAAGTGTCACGTGTTTAAAAAGTTTTCCATGCTGTCTTCCTCACCTGTAAACAGTGCGAAGCTGGCAGCAGTGCCAGGGATTACAGACGCTCTCTCAGCCTGCACTGAAACAGATCCAAAATGTATCGATTTTGTCATAACAAAAAAGTTCAGCTGCAATATTTAGACTATTGCGCACAACATAACAACTGCAGTTTATGTAACTTTTCTTCCGTCAACAAACTGAAACTATTTTAATCGTCTAACAGATCTGGGAAATATGCACTTGTTTTTGTTATCTCACACAATGCGGGCAACCATCCACTATTATTAATATATTTTTTTATCTGATTGTTCTCACTTCCAGGGGCAATATGTTCTTGTTTTACTTTAGTTAGATCTTGGTAGTAGCCGATACTTACTTTGTGGGTTAAAATTACCGAACCTCAAATCGCTAACAGACTTCAGCACAGTATTAAAATAATAACAATGCTTTACAGTGTAGAAGAATATAATTTGTTTATATATGTAATTCAGTGTGTATTAACATTTATTTTGTATTATGTCTGTTATGTTTATAGAGTTTAATTTTCTGTACACTGTGTATATTTTGGTCATGGAAAACTACTGAAAGATTGAAAATAAAGTGGAACGGCAGTTGCTGGCCTGTTTTCTCTAAAACTGGTTTAAATAGCAGATGTAAACATGGCTAAATGAACTGGTGAGATCCACAAACAGAGCCACATGAAGCTGAAAGGTGGTGATAAACCAGTTGGTTTTATTCTGACGGTGGCTGACGGAGGTCAACATGCTCGCGGTGGCTCCATTTTGGTGTCATGACAACATTAGCAAAACATAACACACAAAGCTACGTAACCACTTTAAGTGGGTAGTCGGCACATGAACCTCTAAGGCAAGGTTTCACATATTCCAATAGAAAAAAGAACTGCTTCATATGCTGAAAATATAATTACAAGGGAATATAGTAAATACAGAATATTCTGAGATTCCCAGGTAGAAATCTGGACGGAATAAAACGCTTAATAAGTGTTAACATCTATATTTCCATGGCTTCATGTCCAAAAACACATATCTAGCTTATAAATGGTAATTAATGAGAATATACGTATGCTCATAATATATTGCATTGGAAAGCGTAACTTAAAAGCATTGAAATTAGACCATGTTTAAAATTTAGCTGTAACTGGAGATACATGCAAACTGGATGCATTGCTTCATTTGTCATACACATGCATTAATGACTATATTGACTATCTCTGGCTAGGTCTGAGCTGACTAAACAGCAGCTCAAAACTAGTTGACTAAATAACAGCTCAGCCCTAGCCAGAGATATGCGCCATTGAGACAACAATTAGAAGCCAGTGACCACTGCTTTGCCTTGATTAATGGAGATGTAATTTAGAGCACTTTCATATCTGCGTAGCCTCTGTGCTCTGGGCAACCAGCAGATGAAGTCATAAATGCTCACAAATTGCCCAATGATTACATGAATTACTGATGAGCATTTTAATGCTGTACAATAATTTTACTGTGTCTTAAAACACTTCGAGGTTTGCACATGCATTGCACAGGCATACAGTACCTTGCCCATTTTCAATATATGTAAAATCTTTCAGTTGTGTATGTGCATGGAAGTATGACTAATTAAAGAATAAATAACAATGATTCAATTTGCTGGCTGGTCTGTGACTTTGGAATTTTTTTAATAGTTGCATTTGTAGAGCAGATCTACTGGATCCATTCAAGCAGAAGAGCAAGCATGATGAATTACTGCAGATTCCAAGTGACTGCAGTTATGTAATACTATTATGAAGCTCTGCTTCTTCTGGCCAATGCAATTTGGAAACAGCCCAGTTTACATAAATCAATTTACTGAGCTTGCATAGAAAGTGCTGCTAGAGCCCTTGTCTGCCCTACTGGTGCGGCACACAGGGGTGCCCTGGCTTTGGGAGCCTCTCAGCCATTTGCTTTCAAAGAAGAAACGGTGAGCGGGAAGTGAGTTCTGGAAATTATTTGTCCTCACCCCCACACACACATGCATACACACAGGCACAACCGCATATAAACACTCAAGCGCGTGCACACACACACACACACACACACACACACCTCCGTACACCCCCACCTGGGCATCTCCACTCTCTCACCATATGTAGATGCCCATTTCACTCCTAATTAGCAAGCAGATCTGTTTGTATCAATTTGGCATGTGTAAACAGTGTGACTGCACAGCCCTCGCACGACAGGTAAAAGCCACATGACTGTAGTCGTCCTTTGTTTCTCTTCTCACACTCTCACAAAGGGCGGAGCTCAGGATTCAGCTCTGTTCAGCACACCAGGACTGTCTGTTACAAGCTGCTACAAGGATTAAATTCTCCTCGCACATATTAATGGCTCAGGCATAATGGGTTCTTTCAGCATAAAACGTCACATCAAATGCTGAAGCACTTCACAATAGACTCTGCTGTACACACCTTAGCAATGGGAGCACAGGGTTTTTTTCTGCCATTTTAAATGCAGTGCTTTCGTTTTAATAAATAACATTTTTGTTAGAGATAATTGACATTTTAATCAGACCTGCTGTGATTTAGTTTACAAGTTGCATGCCAAAGTCTTTTAAATATCCATTATTTACACATTATTTATCGACTGATTACAACTTTGGCTAGCATAACGTTTTATTGGTTTTTTAATACTGATGGAATGCATTAAAGTAATAAGTTAAGTATAAGCTGTGTTTTTTTGCTACGGGGAATATGTGTCACAAATATATTAGTGACTGACCTTGTAATTAAACGATTGCTAAATTCAAATTGCAAAAAATGAACTTTTGTGTCAAGAGTTCATTAACTTGACAATTATTGTCACTTGTCACTGTTGTTTTGGTAAACTGTAACCATATGCACTTCCCCCTGACAGCATGCACAATTCCAGTCACTACACAGATGTCCCAAACACGTGTGTTTGCCACAAACACACTGCACCGCCGACATTATTAATTTTTCACATTCTGCGGGTCATGTGTTGTCCTGTAGGAAAACCAGTACCATCTGACGGATTAGAATGTCTCTCTCATTAAAGGTTGCTCAAGACATTTATGCAAAACCGTGTTCAAATTCCCTGACCAAACATTGCCTTTCTGTACCATTGACAGCATGACAAAAATGCAGTGGTGCTGTTTATAATAAGGGAGAGTGGGGTGCCCATCGCATACGTGACACTAACCGTGTTGTTGAGCTGTACTTATTAGCCTTGGATACATGATGCTTTCTAGCTGAGGCACTATGGGTATTTTTCCTGGATTATTATGACATTGAAAAATGTTTCTCTTTATGAGAAACACATTATGTATTATAAAAACAACTTGCATGTATCTGTAATCTATTCAACTTGGAGTAATTATTTTCCCATTTTCTTCTCTAATTTAATTAGAAACCACTCTGGTTCGCTGGCATTGTGTTTATTTCAATGTGCCAATATCTATCACTCTCGAACTCAGGCAATAACACTGACATAATTGTTAATGTTCCTTGTTTCTTATTTTCCAGTATATTTTTGACATGAAAGACCGTTTCATCTTTTCGGAATAAATTATTTCAAACAAAGATCATGGTTTTCGGTAGAAAAAATAAAGGACAGACAAACACAGCGAACGCTGTGACTACATCACCGTTATATAAATGTTTTAAAAAGGAAAAAGACCATCTCTGGTATAATCAATAACACATGAACAAATCTGGTTAGAAATAGCTCCTTCCATAAGGCTCGACGTGCAGACAATCTCGCATGGCAATCTTCCAGCTTTCCTTCAGTTGTTGACCACAAAACTGAATTTGAGATCTTCACAAATGGCTGCTTCATTACGTTCGCGAAGATTTACACTGGAAATGTTTTAATGCGCTCTATTTGTTTCTGTTCTGATTTGGTACGGCGTTTACGACCATGAAATGTATTTTAGGTTGCTAGTGCTCTTTTTTTTAACCTTTTCTTCACATTGCAAACATGACTCTTAAGTTTATTTAAAAGCGGTTGGTTTAACATTGTTGTTACGTTTCGCCTTTATCCAATATACCTGCTGCTGCCAGTGCAGATGCTCAATACCAGGCTGTTTCAAGACAGACGCAGCCAAAGGACAAAGATTTTTAGCTAGCGTTTAAAGGTCTACAAAGATCGAGACTAGAGTAATGCAGGTCAATGAATTGTGTTGCAAAATACAAATAAACAGTGCGACTGGTTAATCGAGAGCAACGCTCAGCACAGCGTTTACGGTCTTTATCAAAGGAGGGCCGTGAGCTGGGAGGAGGTGCGCACTTTGTCTTCTACCGTTCAATAGTGCATCGCCACCAAAATGAAACACGTCAAAAGCTGCATGAGTGGTGTTCACACCTCATGTAGCCGCTATTCTCTAACTGCTGCTTTGGGCTTCACGTAGCACTGAAGTTAAGGGAGATGGTCTAAGAGAAAAATTGCTGCTTCAGGTCCCAGGAGAAGAGTGCTTATGGCATGCTGGAGAAGGGTGGAAGGGTGTCTTTTACCTGCAGTTGTACCAATGAAATATGCAGGGGTACAAATGGACAGAACTGTGAGCGGTATCAGTTTGCACCGTGATGCAACTGTAATTCTAGTCTCAGGTTGTTACAGAACAGGTCAATTTAGTCAGCTAGCCAAAGCATATTCACTGTGAGACACCCAAGGATTGTCCAGGTATATAAAGCCATGAGACATCCTTACTTTCCACTGAAGCGATAGAATATGCTAATCATGTGAAATTGGTTGTTAGGCTTAGGTGATGGAGAAAGAAGAAAAGAGGAGAGAAGCTGATTTAATTCAACTTTCTCTCACTATATTCCTTTCTTGCATGCATACATGTCACAAGAGTCTTGTCACTTCTTAT
>JABJVR010000065.1:5081064-5104339 GCA_025773905.1 Chitala chitala
CACACACACACACACACAAAATTGCGGGATACTCGCAGCAGGAGACTCGCATTCAATAGGTGTGTTCACGAGCAAGACTGATTTCTGCTCAGTGTGCGCTGCTGAATAAACCATAACACATGTTAAAGGGAAGCCACTAGCCTCTGTTCAACTGGCAGGTCGCCAAGCCATAACTACTTCATGACATCTTATAAGGTTACTGCCTGCTTGGATGAGGTGAGACCCATTTAGCTATTGGGCATGCTTTTTATTAGGGCCAAAGAGGGGGTGGCGGGGGTCCACGGAGGGAAGTCGAGGCACAAAGTCAAAACCGCATCAGCTGATGTCAACGCAGTAGCCGTGCCAGAAACCCCAGGGCTACCGGTTGAAGTGAAACCCTCTGCCAAGCACTATAAATCTGAGATTTAGTGTGACGCAAGGCTTCCTTCAAAGCTTAATTTCAAAGACTGCTCTTATTTCTCTCAGAGCGCTGTGTTTTTTAAGCTGGAATTCTCTCAAGGAAGTGTGTGTGTGTGTGTGTGCGCGCGTGTGCATGCGTGCGCACAAGATGAATGAGAAAGGGTGCCGCAAAGCGTTTGTGCTTGCAACAGCTCAGAGTCTGGCGGACTGCCACGTCTTTGGGTTAGTGCTGAAATTACCGATGACACGGAGTACTCCTCTATCCTTCTCCTCTACAGTTCTGTCCAAAACGGGGAAATTTATTGAGGCCCGTGGGGAACGGGCCTGACCCTCTCGTTTGTTTCACTTAATCAGTGTTTGTTTTATTTTACAACCGCGTGTGCATTCAGGATGTTTGGTTTTCTTTGCCCCTCTCATGTTATAGTGAATACTTTTTTTTTTTTACACAAAACGAGGGAAGATGTGCTTGTGTGCGCACACACAGACACACACAGACAGACACACCTCCCACAGGGCAGAGCTGCTCATCTATGGGTGAGTAATCAGCTGTTGTGCCGTGTTTCCCCAGGCGAATGGCATTAAGATCGGACCTCAGCATGCTGCGACCAACGCCACACTGGGGGGCAGCCAAGGGGGGCAACAGGCTGGAGGTGGCTGCTGCTGAAGTTGCCATGCTCCTGTCTCACTGGTTGGGCACACTAACCTTTTTCTTAACCCCCCTCCACGCCCAACCTGCTCCAGCCCAGCCTCTGAAGTCGACCCATTTACTAGATGGCTGTCCATCAAGAGCAAAGCCAAGCCCATTACAATCCCTGTCTAGTTGTGAGGCCTGTCCAGCCTCTAATTGAAATGGTTAACGGTCACCTAAAAGACAAGATCTGGAGGATTGTGTTCATAATATCCCTGAGTTTGATTTTTCTGGTCAGTTGTGGTAATTGACTTTGGGTTTTTTTTTTTTTTTCCTCTTCCCCCCCCCCCCCATTATTTCTACCCGTTTGACTTCAAAACTGAATTGTTTAAAACACTACAAGGTCATCTGAGTATTTTAATCACTTTATGTAGATGTTGTCCCTGTCCACTTTGGGTTAGTTAAGTAACAACTAAAACACAAACAAAAAAATATGACTTTTGGAGGCTGCCAGCTATTTTCAAAGTGAAGAAAATGAAGAAAGAAAAGCAGGACTGTTTTAATTCTGTATTTATCATTCACATTTTGTATATAAAGTTATTTCTTGCTTTGGTGTACCTTGATCAAGCCCTACGTATTTACTGAGTTTGCAAAATTATATACAAAATCTGTACACGTGGAGCTGGGAGATGCAACAGTATTGCTGTACCCATAGAGAAAAACCTCCTGCTTTGAACCTACTTTTTAATCTCACCTGTGTTCTCCTGTCCCTGGTCTGCCCCCCTCCCCCCATTTGTTTGGGTCATGCCCATCTGCCTTTCCGCATCTCTCCAGTAATCCCCAAAACTGCTCAGTGTATAACAACATTGGCTCAATATTCCTCATCTATTTTAATGCCAAATTTTGTGTCCTATAATCGCATCTCCAGAGGTGGATCGGCTCTTTTTTTTTTGCCTTAAAAGATTAATATTTTTTAGCGTTAAAACTCAGCAAACAGCATTATTCATTCATGAGGGGATTCATAATTGTGTATCTACATATCCTTTTTTTTAGCATCCAAACTTTGTTTCCAGGTTAATCTTTTACAGAATTTCACTGCAGATGGACATTAATTTAGATGAGTGATTGTGTAAAGGCTTGCTTTATTTGACAGTGTGTTCTGTCTATTGTTATACAAGTGAGCATCTTGTCTATTGTGAGAGGGGTTTGATAAAAAGCCAAACCTGTATCTTTGTGACCCTGAACTTTATTTGCTGTGTTGATACTTAAAATGTTACGATAAATAAAAATCCCTGTGGTTAAATTAGCATAAAATGAGTATTTTTCAGTACCTGTAGGTAGGTATGTTAATCTTGTGTGCTTCTGTATACATAAATGTTGCATCCATTAATACAGTTAATGGTATCTTT
The DNA here is from genome assembly GCA_025773905.1 of Chitala chitala. Lineage (NCBI taxonomy): Eukaryota > Metazoa > Chordata > Actinopteri > Osteoglossiformes > Notopteridae > Chitala > Chitala chitala. The sequence continues at coordinate 5,083,501 of JABJVR010000065.1, forward strand.
TGTGCAGAAGTTTGTTGTACTTACATTATCACAAAGGACATTGTAGCAGCTTGAAATGTCATGACTTGGATGTTATCCAGTCAGTCAAGAAATGTATTGAAATTGAAAAGGTGGTGTCTAATATCATGAAGTTTGAGGCTTATTGCCAGTAACTGAAGTGTTGTGTACAGAATCAAAAAGATCACGTAGTTTATGCAAGGGGTCTCAAACATTTAAATCCTATTTTGCAAATATTAAACAGAAAAGTACATATGTGGTCCTGATGCAATATCCTTTACTTGTAACAATTCTAACCTGTCTGTAGCATGTTATATTTTCTCACTTTCATCAAAGCAAATATGGAAAGTACTCTAGCTTGTTGTATGTTTTAGGCGGCTAAGAGTGGCCCTGTTCTCAGTAGTGTAATTCACATAAATGGCAAGACAACATCTTAACTGTGGTGAGAGAAGGCTTGAGGAAGGTGAAAGTGTGTCTTGCATTTCTACCACATGGGAGTCAATACAAAAGTTTGCATCATTGTGATTGTAGTGTAACTATTGTTCTATTCCTCCATATCCCTCCACTACAAAATTTTTTTTTTTTTTTTTTTTTATATACACTATTTGGTAATTTCCTTTGGAGTTGACTGTACTGTAATGTTAAAAGTAATGGTGGTGCATGATACAATAATTCAACTGAAAACGAGTCATTATTATAAGGGTTCAACTTGTAAATGCACAGTGTCCATAAAATTTCCATTAATATTCAAAAATCATAGAGTTGGGCAGAGGGAGAAACTGCTGGCAGTGTGAAATAAACAATGATTCAGCATTAATTGGCATTAACTTACCCGGATTACCATTTCAACAGCAATGCATCTTTTTTTTTTTTTTTTTTTTAAACTGGAGTATGGGTAAGTACTTTTTGGGATAACTTTTGTAATTTGTTAGAATTGTCCAATGACATTCCCTTACACAATGGCCTGTTTTCAGGTTGTTTGGCCATATGCACAAGTATTTTGTCAATTTTTTTAAATGCTGTATATGAACTGATCAAACTTTGAAAATTGTTCAAATTACCTAATAGTGGTTCTGGAACAAACTAAGTATAGCCAGCTACATTAAACATAACCAGGAAGTGTACTCACTTTTCAAAAATGTATTTGAAATATAAAGAACAGTACTTTAAAGTCTCAGTTTTGACAAATAAACAGTTGTGAACTCCAGTAGCAGGTAATCATCTTGAACTAAACTGCAAATTTAGGAGAATTCATTTTGGTACGTGTCAAATAATAACCTTTATGACAGTGGGGTATTCAGTAGTGGGCATTTTTATATTGTATAGTGAATTTCAGTATTCTCTTGGTAGTTAACACACACACATCATGGGATGTTCATATTTTAAGTTTTTGTGCATCTGAAGAACCCACCCACTATCTGCATGGAAGAAGATGACATATTACATGGGGGTCTGCCACACTGGGTATTCCAGACAGGTCAGCATGGTACCTTTGGACTTCCTCATGCCTTTCTCATCAATTTGGCAGCAAGAAAGCCCGTACTAATTTAGGTTAAACAATTAGATTTTTGAATATTCCAATCTGTTGAAAACGGCATATCAATTTTATGTACAGAAAGCAGTATGACGTTGTCGCCGGGTTTAAGTATGGAAATGCTGAATAGTGATGGAAAGTACACAAAACGCAAAAAAATCCTAAAGCCGTTATAAAAACAATACATTTGGTGTATATACAATAATTTATTCCAAAAGATGCACGTTATCAACTAATGCAACGAAAGTTTCTAGAATACCGTGCTAGCACTTGGAACCACCGTGGTTAAATTTTCACGCATTTTTTAAGGGTCTGTGTCTTTAAATAGCACTACAGGCCAGGTTGTGATAAGCAACTACTAATGATGATGAAAGAGACATCCGGGTTACGAAGGTGGCTGCGTGTTACGTGTAAACTGGATTGGCTGGATGCCAGAAAGGCAGCTTTTAAAAAAAAATCTAATTAAGAATTTGAATTTTAACTACTTTTTTTTTTATCGTATTTCCCCTGCATTTCCCATATGCTCACAATTATTTTGTAAAGTAAGTTGCGGGGGAATCGAGTGGTTTGTATCACTTTTGATTGTGTTAGATACAGATCGAAAACAGGGAACTATAGTGAATGCAAGCAGCGTGCTACATGCAGCGCTCGCATGTCCGCGGAATTTTTAGGAAGCTCGTGCACGAGCGTGTGCTGGGGGTGGGAGTTGGATGTGTTATGAATGGCGCTTAAATTTGAAATGTGGGATTCCAGACCGGATTTTAAAAATGGTTGTCATAAACTGATTTCCAGTAACATTTTTGCGCATTTGGTTAAACGAATGACTTGTGTGTATTTGAAGAATCGTTTACCGTTTGTTATTGGAAAAATGTAAATGATACACATGTGGTACTGAACTTAAATACAAAGCTGATCTATGTGTTTGTCAAATGACATTGTAGTAGTTCATACAGAAATCAGAAAGTTCTTTAAATTAGTTGACCGGCATTTACACAAAAATAGCGCTTATCAAAACGTTCAGCTATACAAGGAGTGGACGACTGCTTTGCTAAATACTCATTAGAATATCAGATTATTAAATAAGTGAATTTAAAAAGTGAATCTACATGCCTATTTATATGGACGATGCCTCAGACATTGATAGCAAAAATTAAAGCAAATAGCCATCTGCTTTAATACATGTGTAATTTCATTCCAGATCCATTTCGTTTGCAGCAGCAGTAAACGTTAGCGGGGTTAGTGGTTTCATAGGTAACATAATTTCAAACAAAAAGAATGCTTTTCTTCAGCCTTGGGACCAGCAGTAGCTCTGTTAATATGGATGGATGCTATAACCACCTCAAAAACTCTGTACAGCTGAAAATGTTAAAATAATTAAAATCCCAAGAGTTTATTACAATTTACAATGAAGGTTTCTGAAAAGTGCGCATTCAGGATAATGGATAAACAATCGTGAAAAACCTGCTATCAAACAGGTATTTGTACTCGCCTGTAAGTATATACTGTGGTAGTGCGGTCTTTGAATTATTGATTTGTTGCATAATAGCATAACCTATGGAAATTTATCAACGTGTCTCAACATAATCTTTACTCTGTAAAAGATCCTTGAAAACACGTGAAGAGTATGGTAATACCACATTAATAGAATTGCGAGAAAACATAAAGCCACAACTTCAGTCTGTAAAACAGCGATGTTATCTTAAACCACCTGTCACGGCTTGTAGCAATGTAATGTCGCTCCACGCTCAAGCTTGCATACTCAAGACGGAATGAAATATTTAACTCCGACCGTGAACACGTTGCAAACTGCTTAGTCAGGGTCACGATAGTCTAGTATTTACACGTAAACAAAAATAAATACATTTAAAATACAGAATAATAGTCTACACTCTGACTCTCACGTGAGCTAACACTAAACATAAAACACGTTACCGAAGTAAATAACTATAACAATGAAACTACAATAAAAATGGTCATTGTATACAAGTAAACAGAACTTTTATGAACAATACACATAAACATTATTTAGTCGTCTTGTTAAATTAAAGTCTGCGCTTCTTTACCGCTACACAATTAAAAGAAAGGTGGCCAACAATGTATTTTTCTTCCGTCCTTACCCTGCTTGTCTCTTTTTAGCCGTAATTATAATAATAACAATAATAACGCGGTTGCGTCAGCACCCGCTGTAGTTCACGCGCACGCACGTGATCGTGCAAGTCGAGAACGCGCTTTTTGCTTGTGGAAGGTTAGTGAATGTCTCGAGGACAGGAATCGAGAACGCGGCCGCCGGGATCGATTGGATTAAACTTGAATCGAGTGAAATTAACACAAAGGAGTGAGAGAGAGTCGGCGAGGACGGGACACAGAGACACAGAAACTAACAACATCCACTCAATTATATGTTTTTGTATTTACGAATAATATATATATAACTGGAAATATACACTAAGAACACTTTATTCCAGACAACCCTGAACTGACCTGGCTACTAAGCTAGACAGCTAATATTGGGTGAGTGAGTTTAAATATCTTGTTTATTCCTTTTTGTGGTGTAGTGTTGTTGGAACTGCGACGGGAGCTAATGTTTGGAAGGTACATTTTAGTCAAATCTGATAGTTTTTATTGTTCTTGAAAGAGTTTCATTAACTGAGGAGCTAGCTGCCTCCTGGTGCTAACTAGCTAGTTTACTAATTATTACATGTGTGGACCTTGTTCGATAATTTCCAAGTTTTGAAAATGGAGATTTACAAAAAGTTGTACGCGAAAAGTACGTTACCTGTGACCGGTATTTTAAACGCATAATAGTCGCGAGGTGAACTCGCGAGAAAGGAGCTCACGAACGACAACTTTTAGAAAGGGGATGTGATGAAACGGGACTCTGCTGTTTTCAGCCTGCTTTACTAGTTTCTCGTCGATGTTGCTAGTTAGGTTTTCAACAAGGTAGAGCGGTAATTTGGGTTGGCGGCGATACAACAGATGGGATGAATGGATGCTGGGCGGACGGGCACTCGCCTCTGTCCGATACGCGGTTCTGATCCGCTTTTAAAGGAGCGGATATGAGTAAATACTATCCGGTAGCCCAGTTTCTCGATAACTTAAATTTTCTGAATTCATGACGGGGAAGAGAGTGAACCGGCAAATTATAAATAAAGAAACCTGAGGGAAAGAGTTGTTTTCTGTAAAACACTATGGCTGAGGTTAATGGGGCTAGTCTGCTCGTACTTGTGCCGTGAAGGTGAAGACGCACACGAGGTGGGTTAGTGTGAGGTGAGTCAGGACACACAAGGGACATTCCCTCCCGTTTAAGTTATCATATAGAGATACAACTGTGTTTTAACGAATTATAAAATATAAGCGTGCTTTTTAAAAAGATACTGCCTGTCATCCGGGACGTAGCGACTTGGGTACGGGGAAGTCCGTACGGACCGAACGAGTGTGAGAGAAAGACGAGAGCAGCGTGGAAAAGGTTGTATGAGGCCAGACGCTCAGTGGAAAGGGTTTCGTGCGCCTCTTATATTCACTTGAAAAGTAGTGAGTTTAAGAGCAATAGTTTTTTTTTTTTTTTTTTTTTACCGTAGTGGGTATTTGCTTCTCCTTAGAACAGGCAGGATAACAGAAAATGGGGAGAAGTGCCTTTCCGATCGCAAACGTGCGCGACAGTAATTAGTGGAGCAGGAGCAGTCAGGCGGTCAGCTAGAGGTGGCCGAGAGGATCGGAGCAGGGATGAGCGCTGCGGGCAATAAGCAGCCATCATTACGTTGCGTTCATTTATCCTGATGGGATTAGAGCCGAGAGGACAAGCGCAACCAAACTGGAACATGTGAAAATACCACCGCGCGTCCACACCTGGAGCCAGGTATACACGAAACCGCAACCTTTTTAGGTACTTTACGTACCCTTTCCCCTCGTTTTTTATGGGCCACAATTAGCAGGGCTGTCGTATCAGCGTAGTTAGCAGCTAGCAACTTGTAAAACAATAGATGGTGGCTACTAGCCACAAAACAAAAGCTGCTTCTTATTACTTCAGTTGGTTATTAGGCGACATATTATTTACGCTTATTTGTTCGCGCTACTCGTTACTTTACTTTTAGTTATTTCCATATTTGAAAGAGAACTTTGGTCGAACTTCGTACTGAAGTATCGAAATGAAATGGGTTTTCGCTGCTATTGACCTCGTAGCACTTGTCGATCTAGTTTTAAAACGTCACTTGTGAAAATAAGTAGATCGGACTACTTTTCTGACCCCCCACCCCTTCGGTTCATATAGCTTCATGTTCTATGCGACCTAATATGCACTAGAGTACGTGATGTTTTCTGAAAATTACTTTTCGCATTTTGTTTCTGATAAAGTTTAGTCGTATAAATGTAAAAAAAATAATAATAAAATTAATCGAAGGTTTGCGATTTCGATCATCGAGCATCCCACGACTGTTGTGGTCAGCGTGTTCTTTCCCCCGATACACAAAGGGAACGCTTTCAAGTCTTTAACCTAAGATGGCAGCTTTAATTTGACTCGGGCCACTCGGTGAATAAAGATGATAATGAAGAGCCTCTGTTGCTTGGACAGAGGTTGGTCGTGTTTTGTTCCCTCGTGCTCTTACAACACTTCACGTGTCCCAGCCCTGGAATACTGAAACACCGAAGGGACCGTTTTTGTAGAAATGATACGACACAATGATTCATACCAATTAACGTCGTTTTAACATCGCTGTGCTAAATTATTTGTTGCAGTTGACTTATTTGCAAATTGAGTGGTTTTGAATTTTATACAGTAACTTTTGCACTAGTGGATACTCCGAAATACTTTAATGGATCTACTATTCCAAGGCAATTAACATTACATGGTCGCTAGTGTTTCATTTCAGGCCTTGACATGTGGAGTCATAACACGGCAACCCGTTGCTAGGAATACATTTACACGTTAAAATGTATGTATTTGGATTGAAACCAGGTAACCAATTACCAGCATAGTCACCTGAATGTGTTGTAAAAATAGATTTATTAAAACATGAAATTGGGGTACTTTAAATGTTTCAGATGACTGTTTTAGGATTTCAGTGCTTCAAAGCAGGAATTTTAAGGTTTATATATGACATTTTTGCTGTTTTGGCCCCTCTGAATCAAGTTGTATTTTTATAAGTGAAACTGAGGACATATATTGTTCTTGTGTGGTAGAACTGTATTCAGTCTACACCTAGCCAAGTGATTTTAGATTCATCACTTGTTCTCTGCTTATTGATTGTGCTTCTTAATTTATACCCAAAGTATGCAGTGTGCATATCACATTTGAGACAATAGTAAACGTTTTTTTTCCCCCCCATGGGTAAGGTTTCTGGAAATACCCCCCAACTACTCTTGTCAAAATGGTAGTAAAACATTTTTTTGAGAAACCTCTTAAAACTTACCTGACAAGTCTGTCTGACTGCACACCTTTTTTTGCATGTATGGATCTTGCTGAAACAAAGTTCCTTGTTTTAAGGTGGTTCAGATTCTCAAAGTTACAGATTGTCCAACAAGTGAAAATCGGAGGTTGTGATTTGTCTCATTGAATACATTTTTTATATACTGTACAGGTTGTATACACAAATGTTAAAATATTTCCAATGGCAGCTTTGACAAGTATGGAGTCACTGAAGTATTGCTGCATTTTTATTTAAATCTTTTATGCATATTCATGCTTTTTTAAAAATTAGTAGAAAAACCACTGTTACGTCACGAGAACATGTTATTGTCTTTACATTTTAAATTACATTAGAACTGTTCAGTATTCTGGCTTGGTCCCATTTTAATGTAACCTTTTTTAGTAACACCTGTAGTTGCTTACTAAATCAGCTTGGCTTCTGATCATTCCCTGCCTACCATTGGCCAACATACAACTACTGGTGTGAATAGGGCACATGTCAAAATGACTTTTTTGGAATTAAGAAAATATTTTAGAGTAGCATATTTGTTTTATTTGGCTGCCATCTTTTTCTAAAGCACTTTGAAGATAAGTACATGTTAAAGGTCGTTGGCTCATACTTGGTGTTGTGTAAAATTGTAAAGCATTAAATGTTTCCTGTGCAAACCACACATTTTTATAGTGTTCTAAGTTGTCAGTCAGCTCTTTTGATTAGGTATCCTAACAGGTTATTCCATATGTACTGTTTAGACTGTTGCTTTACTCTTGTCTCTTGGTGCTATAGCAGTGCCACTTTCCTAGATGATGCTTGGAATCATGGTGTTATCTGATGGGCTGAAGGACTTTAAATGAGTGGTGAATGGAGCTTTTCAATGTCAAATTCCAAGTTATCAAACTGAATTAAAAATAATGTAAAAGGTGAAGGATATGTGCTTTGTGTTCATATGTTTAGTAAAATTGTATGACTTCAAATATTATTGATAATTTCATGAATGAATGAAATTGCAGGTGTTTCACACTTGCCTTTTGGTTTAAAGAAAGCATTGTTCTGTCCTGTTTTTCGTAACCGTTTGGGGTTTTCTTTATGGTTGGTAAGATTGTCCTTAGAAGTTGCCTTTTTTCCAAAGTATAAGAATGGTTTTTTAAAAACACCCAAGTTAATGCATTTCTGTCTTATGCCATTATTGAACCTCTCTTGCACTAGAATAGAGTAAGGCTGTTCAGACACATCTGTCTTCCAACTTTAGCGCACAAAGGTAACATGAAATTGGATTTTGTAGTAAAATTATGCAATAAAAGTAACTTTCCGTCACCTTTGGCTTAACACCTGCATACCTCTGATGGACAGCAGATTGGACATCATTGGGATGATTGCATGCCTGAGTATTCATGCCATGAAGGGAGAGATTACAGTGTGTGAATGTGCATGGGGCTGATGAGGACAAATTACAAGTTATGTCCTAAAATATGTTTAGGCTGTGTTCTTTATTATAAGGAGTTTCCTACCCTCTGTGGAGGCATAGTTGGTTTTTCCTTAGTATGGCCTGATGATAAATGTGGTTTTGGATTTGTTCAGATTTAAATTGAGCCTCTTTTTGATGGTCTTTTGTGAGTGCTTTAAGTAAGTAAATTTGCTGGAAAAGACAAGGCAATGGATGTGAGTTTTCAAAATTAGTCCTCTAATAGGATGTTATGTATCTGTGTTTGTTAAGGAGGATCTATCTGTTGCTTAATCTCTGACTAGTGTAGGTGTTTTTTATATGTAAACACATGCTGTGAGTTCGCTGGTCTTCCGTTATGTAATACGGTTCCTTTTGTGGAGTCGCACAAAATGCTGGATTCCTCACCATTAATGTGCAGCCAAAATATTCAGTTTATGACAACCAGTAAAACCTGTAGAAATGAGGGGCAGAATGTGATTTTTTCTTTTCAACAGCTGGCACATGATTGGTGTCGCTCTTGGAGGGGGCGGTGACAGCAGCGTGCCTGGCACCATGTGCGAGACGTTCTGGATCCCAGCCATGACTGCAGGTCTGAAGGCTTTGCCTTGACTTTGTCAAAGGGCATCATGCTTACACAGGTCGGCACAAACACTTTGTTTTGCCATTTTTTAGGAGGCCCAGTGAAAAAGCTCTTCAGTAGGAGTACGTTTGGCAAATGGCAGTTTTTTGTAAACCCTTCGCGTTGCCTCACCATGGCGATAAAGCCTTTTGTCTGGCACATGCTTTCGATATAGTCGGGGGTATGAATTGAGCTTGGGTTTTCAGATGGTTTTTAATCGGCCACATCGTTTGATTTCTCCCCGGAGGTGAGCAATACAGGCACATCCAGCTTGGAGATGGTTATGGCAGGCATGCAGAGGAAAACACTTTTCCAGTCCTTCAAAATGAAAGGCACATTATTCCAAATCACTTGCTGCTGATAGGACGTGGGCGCTATACATGGTTCACGTATAGTACAAGTCATCCCAAGTTTGTGATCCAGACCTCACACCTGTTGCTCACAAGTTTATAAACCTTTGCTTATTTTAATTATTGACATTTGTGTTTCAAGAGGTAAAATGATTTGAAACTCGTAGACATTCTTTAAAAGGTGTCTTTGAAAATTAAGAACTGATTACTTTTCTGTTCCAGTGTTTGTCTCGGACAGGTGCAACACCTGTCTAATTTGTCTGCAGTGTCCGTACTTTGTGGGGGGGGGGGTTGTCTGGATGGTGTCCTGCAGCTGTTTAGCTTTGGCAATGACCATGTTATATGACAACTACTGTTTTAGTCCCCTGTCCACTCCCTGAACTGAACACAAAATACTGCTTTGTTGAGTTCTGAGGGGGGGAAATTATCTGTATACATATATTTAAACTACATGTATATTATATACAAAATATTTCAGTTTCAAAGTTTTTGTGATCATCAGATTTGTAGTGCTTGGCTTGAAGCTGTGCGTGTTTATTTCTTTGTGCCTTGTTTGAATCACTTCTCATATGTTGTAATGGGAAGCAAACCCCATGTGTAAAGACCTGGTTGATTTTCTCAGTTGCTCTTTTATATTTTTCCCCATTATTGTCTGTGTGTGTAGGCACTTCTAAGAATGTTAGAATGCTACTAAGAATTCTTGATATCAAGATCTGTTTTTGTCTTCAGGTAATAGTTATGCCACTTTTTAAGATGGGTTTGGCAGAAGGAGAGGGTTTGATTTTATTACTGCATCTAACATGAAACCACATTTTAACCAAAAGACCTGGGCTTGGGTCTTTAGCTAACCACTGTGGATTACAAATGGTGAGGGGCTGAGGTGTCAGTGTACCCCCATGCAGCCTACAGTACAGAGTACATAGGGATCGTTGGTTTATTTGAAAGCATTCCACCATCTTGACTGCACACCCTGTTATAAAGGGCAGTGTCTGGTTATGTTGGCCTCTCCAATGTGCTTCCTGCTGAAAACAAACTTGTTAAAGCCTTATCAGAGAATATCATTGCTGGAAAAACAGTGACTGCTCTCTTGGTGGCCTATGACTGTGTTTTAAAAAAAAAAAAAAAAAAAAATTCTCATTAATCTTCCTTCCAAATAGTCAGAATTGCAAACATTGACACATTTGCTGCTAAAGATGAGAACCTGGAATCTCTGCTGGTTATTTAGTGGTGACTTATGTAAGCAAAAGTCTTGTTTTATTGTAATGGAAAGACATCTGTGACAAGAGTATCGCCCTGTGTTTCTTACCAGTCCCCCAGATTTGAAAAAGGGTAGACAGTTCAAATAGTTATAACGCTGTTACCCTGGGGTGGCTTTGATTCCCCACCCCGGTCTTTTGGAACCAAATTTTGGTTGTTGTGCTTCAGCCTCTGCTGCCCTGCGATTGGGCGGTGCTGCTCATCTGTAAATGTACAGCTGCCATTTTTATTTTATCTCAACTTGCTTTTCAGTTGAAGCCAAGCATGGTGATATCCCCCCTCCCCCTTCTGCTCAACAGCCATGGCTAGTGGGAGGGCTGTAGTGGCCTGTTTTGCAGCAAAATAAGCAGTCCTTCTCCCCCCACCTCCGCTCCCCCCTTCGTCATGCAATGACGGACTAATGGAAAACCCATCTAGAAGGCAAAGACATGCTATGCCTGGTGTAATTATATCAGATGCAAAGCCAGATACTCTTCTCCTTTATATACTTAGCTGTAAAGCTTCAAAGCAGGCTGTTCATTTGAGGTGTTGTAAAGTTGAAACTGCTCTTTTTGCTCCAGGTAAAGATGTGCTTAAATTGGTCTCAACAAGAGTGAATGGATTGTGTGTGCTTTACTTACTTTACTAGGATTAGTCTTGTACTTGTTTTTAAATAATTGAAATGTACAGACAGGAATGGTCCTTGCTCAAGCTGTTACATTGTTTAGATTTCCTGCCTGCTACTAAAATGGTGGATAGCACACAAATTGCTAGAGAGCCCCTGTCTGTGGACACACACGTGGTGGTTGACACATTTCTGAGCTTCTGTCTCATTTGGTCGTTGTAAGTTTAGATGGTATCATTAGAAATGGAGAGAAATATGTGAACGTGGGACGGCCACTGTCCTGCCACCATCTTACCTAAAAGCCCTGACTGCCTTCTTCCACAGTAGGCCACCTGGTAGGCCCCAATCACATCCTCCACATTCCCATTTGAATGTGTATCTCCATGTGGCAAGTGGATGGATGCTTCAGCCAAAGCTGGAAGTCGCAATTGGAGCGTGGGTCTGTTGTTTCTCCCACCTGTGCAAAATACTTATGGGTACAGAAATATTTACACCGAGGAGAGAGATTTTTGTACATGCTAAAGTAATGGTCATAATTTCAGTTAACTGCAGATATCTTGGTTATTTTATCAATTCCCTTCCTGTGCTTTGAAAAGCTACCTGCTTGTGGGTGACGTGGTCAACCCTACATGAAGCTGACGCCTCCCCTCCCCCTTCCGCGAGGCCTGCAGCTCCTCTGACCTCTACCCTTTTTGCATCCTGTGACACTCGGTCCGTCTTTGTGCTCCGGTTTATTCATGATGGATAAGTTGCCCGCTCCCCCACCACACCACACCCCCAGCCCCCAGAGTCACACATGCTGCGCGCCCTGCAAGGAGCAGATATAAATTATTTTCAGCTGCAGTGGAAGTCTCTGGAAGAAAAGGAATGCTGGTGGTGAGCCTGAGAAGAGTGTCTTTGAAGAGGGGCCCCTCTGTGGGAGCGAGGGCAGGATGCAGGCCCTGTAGCTGGCTAACAGGGGAGGAAAACAGAGGCCCTGTGGATGCTTAGACCTTTTTTCCATTATACAGCTGTTCTAAGTGTCCATTTAAATGCAGCAGAAAAAAAGGGGGAACGGAAGCCATTGCAACATTAGTTAATCAGTGACAACCACAGCCGACGTGCATATAAAAAGCCTGCTGGTTTGTAAAATAGGAGTAATCTGTGTGGGTTTGTGTGTCCCTCACATGTACACACGCACACACCCTAGCCTTCAGTATCTCGGCATGTTGTCGCTCGGGCTCCACCTCTTAGGTCCTCTGGTGGTTTAGGCTGCTTTGTAGAAAATGTAATTGCCAGGAGATCACTTGATGGTTGATAGGAATAATATAACCTCCCTTCTCCCTTGTCTCTGCCCTCCCCTCCCCCCTCCTTCTCACCATCTCCTTCCATTATTTTTCCCTGCTAGTTTGTCCTCAGCCGTGCCTGTGTTCGCCCAGTCATTAGCCCTAGTGCACAAAGCTTTTATTGTTGGCATGCATGTAGAGAATGCTGGCTTTGTGTGCTGCTTCCAAGGGCGACGGACAGAAGCTCCATGAGGCTAAACCTTCGTCATGTATGCATGTATGGTGGGGAGTCACAGGTTCCTGTTGGTTAAGCTGCATCAGTCTTTGGTCCATTTCTGCCTTGGAGAGATTTAACTGCAGGATGGGTTTGGGCTTTGTTGTTAGGGCACGGATTCTGTTTATTCAGAACTTAATTGCATTTACCAGCCTAACAGTTGAGCAAACCAAAGAGAAGCGCAACGCAAGGGCTGTGAGTTGTAATGGATTAATCCATTCAGGTTCATGGAGACTCAGTCCTGGTATGAATTTGTGGCGACTAATGATTAAGCTTTTAGGCCGTTGTTAGTGGGAAAGCTAGGAAATTAACTGCACCATATGGCCATGCAGTTACCAGTCTTCATTTGACATTACCTAGCTAACGTTGGCTAACTGCTAGACCTTCATCAGTCTGTTCACTAATGCAAAGAACCACAATTTAAAGGGTCCTAACTTAAAAAAAAAAAAAAAAAAAACTTTTTTAAAGATAAGTGTTAAATACCAAGTTTAGTGCAGTTGGTGAAAGCAGAAAAATCTACTTTTCGGCAGTGACGTAACTGAGCAGGCATCTTGAAAGGTGCTAGTGTTTTCAGTAAGCCTTTTTAAATTGATGCTGGTGGTCATACAGCTTGACTGGCAAACAGAATATCGCAGTCCCATACAGTCTGAGACCCTTTCCACCTGTAGTGAAACTAGTGGGACAGATACAGATAAGCAACATGTTCCATTCAGGCTTTTTTTTTTTTTTTTTTCTCTCTCCCCTCATCGCAGTAAATTGTGTATGATGCCTTTGCTATTGAGGCTAATGGTGCTTGTTTGGCCTGCAGTAATGGCTTTATGAGAAGTTGATTGGAACAGGAAGGATTGTAGAATGATCTGGTCCTTCTGTGTATTTCTGCCACCTTTAGTTGTACTTTGATGTTTTGACACCGTGGAGGAAACCTAACTTGCTCCTCCCTCCCACTAATGTTGGTTGTCTACAGGAAATGCCTGCTATTTGCTTTTTGGTTATTTCCTTTGCTATTTCCTGAACAAAAGTCCATTCAGCTAAATGGGAGACTGAGGGGTTTCGTGTGTTCTTTGTTTCTTTGTCCTTTGTTGTTGACCCTTTTTTTTTTTTTTCTTTTCTTATCTCCCACTGTCCTTAATAGCAAGTTGTTCAGTTTGCTTGTTGCAGATTTAAATGATTTTAGCCGTTTTAACATTGCCCTCCGTTGCAGAAGTGTAAGTGGACGTTGGCCGGTGGAGCTGTTGGTGTGGGAGATGTTGATTTGTGTGAGTGAGGATGCTTAGGTACTTACCTCTTGTGCAGCTGAGTAAGTGCTGTAGGGAGGGCTGTCATGTGCCCTGCATCAGTCGCCAGTCCATGTGGCGTCCAACAAATGGCCCTGTCTCCCTGACAACAAACGTAAAGGCCTCAGCCGCAAATGGCCTTTCTACAGTTCCACTTTATGCTGCTGGCCAGCAACGTCACCCCCGTTGACCAGTTCACCAACCCCCTTGAGGTATGTGAGGGAAGGCAGCTGGGGGAGCACGGTGCTAGGGACAGCCCCTGAACCACCTACTTGTTGACAGTGAGGAAGCCTGGCAGAAAATCGCCGGCAAATCGGACAGCGTCTGTCGACCCTGGGCGGCCAGCCGGCTGAGAATTTGGAAAGTAAGCTGATGGGAGAGCATGTGAATTAGCAACATTCAAATTCTTAGCAGGACCAATTGGGCCTATATATATTTTTTATATATATATATATATATATATATATTACACACACACACACGTTTTTTTTCTTCACTTTTTACATTTCATTATTGCTGTTCTGTGTCCCTTATTTTGAATTTGGATCTGTAATCTGGGAAGGAGATCTAATTTTTTTTCAGCGTAGTGATATGGGAATGACTGCCTCTTCCTGGTGTGTGTGTGTGTGTGTAGGGCCTTACCACACAGAAGCTGTACACCTGTACAAGGGGTTGCCGCTTATGCTTTTGGGTGCCTTCAACAGAAGGAAGTCAGGATTTTTGTTGGGGGTCAGCACATTTGTTTGGAATGTAGGTTTTTTTTTTTTTTTTAATCTGAGGAAGATTTTTGGCTCATTAAATTAGCTTTGTACTGAAAAGCAGCTAACTTTATAAAATCTGTTAATTTAATAGTTAGTTCCTCTGATCTCTTGTCTTGCAAATATCTTAAAGACCATATTAGGTTTGTTTAGTCATGTTTAATGCCCACAGCATTTATTTTGATATACAGGAAGGCTGATGCGATTGAGTCACATTACACCAGTGGTTTGTCATAGCTGTAAAGTTACAAAATCCTATTGTCACATTCTTGCAGGATGAACCCATGAATGGTTCCCCTCCCCCTGAATTCAAGCAGGAAGTCGTCTTGTTGTGACTTATGAAAACATGTAGTGTTCTCAGAATTTACTCTGCTTGTTACCTGATTCTGAAATGTCAATGGTAGAGCTGTGTATTTTTTTAATAAACTATTTTGTTAGAAATGACTTGAGCTGCAGTTTTTTCTTCACACAGTTTCATCTTGTTAATATTTAAAATATTTAATTTTAAATACCAACTTTTATGAGCTGAAGAACAGTGTTCATGATTGAATTCTTTTAGCTGCCTTGTTTGGAAGACAGGGAGAAAGGACGGGGGTGGGTGTTGTAAGTGGGGGAGGGGAACTCTCCTCACACTTTGTTGGCCTAGCTGATATGCGAGTGAAGTAAGGCGACGCATTCCTCAGTCCCATGGCGGGAGAGGCTGTAATGGCAGCTTCCCCCCCACTATCCCCGCAAGTGGCCAGGCCCACCGGCTTTATCTCTGTTTATCCCAGGCCTAGATAATGCTCCTCACTCATCTTATTACGCTGCCCGGGGATGGTGGGGTTAAGGACACGCTGGTGGTAACTGGAGCGTTCTTTGGGGTTGCTGGCGCGTGTGTATGTGTGTGCGCGCGTGCACGCGGGGGGAGGGGGAGTTTGGGTTCAGCAGATGGGCGGCCTGCCCCCATGCTCTTGCATCTGCCTGCCTGGTGTGGCAGCTGCAGCCTCCACTGCGCTCTGGCTTCCTTTGTTCTGTCCCAACCAGGGATTGTAAAGAATGAATTAATTTGGGGTTGGTGCCTGTGTGTTGTGAGTGACCTATTGTTTGAAAGCAAAGGAAAGGGAGGGAGGAGAATGGGGGGGGGGTTGCTGTGGAGAAGGGGCTGTTGGGTGTTGGGGGGGATGGGTGCAGAAAGGGAGGGAAGGAAAGTTGAAATGAGTTAACTGCCGCAATGCACTGTTCAGAGGTATTGAAAGCTCAGAAGTGTTGGTGGTTGGTGAAGTCAAACTGAAGGTGGGGGTGTGTTCTGCTCATCGCCTTGCTATAACCCGTTTTCCTCTTTCTCTCTTTAGGTCCCATAACCTGATTTTGTCTGACACCGCCTTGTCTCAACGCATTAAGGAAATATGGAGTGACATGCAGGAGATTAGTTAAGGGATTAAAGGCTTTGAGGACACACACCTCAGCAGAGGCCCCGCGTCGTCCATCGCCTGTCGCCAGTGCTTCCCCCCACGGGAGGCAGCAGCTATGGCCGACCCTGGAATGATGAGCTTGTTTGGGGAAGATGCAAACCTCTTCTCAGAAGGGCTGGAGAGCCTAGGGGAGTGTGGGTACCCAGAGAGTCAGGTGAATACGCTAGGGCAGCCGATGGGCCTGGAGCAGGGCTACATGCACCACCCGGCGCAGACTGCCCCTGGCCAGCAGCAGCCCAAGTTGAGTCACTTCGACCCCTTTGGGCAGTACGAGCCACAGAAGATCCACCTGATGGAGCAGCAGGGTGGGGGTCGCATGCTGGGTGGGGCCCCGGGCAACGGCATATCCTCTCCGCACTCGCAGTACCACGGCGCCCCCGCACCTGTCTCTCACGGTGGTGGAGGCAATGGCAGTGGCGCAGGGAGCCACCCCATCTACACAGGCCTTCAAGGGGAGCGACACAACCAGTCGTACATAGACAACTCATCCATGTGGGGGCCCCGGGCAGACCAGGTTCGACCATCTTTCCAGCAGCAGCAGCAGCAACAGGCCGGTACCCCGGGGCACATACAGCAGATGGGCCCGTACATGGCCCGGGGAGACTATCCCATGCAGACGCATAGCCAGATGCCCACGCCTCCCCGGATCAACCACTTTGTTCAGGCCGTACCACAGGAGGGAGCCAGGGGCGCAAGCACCAACCACTTCATGGGTCACATGGGACCGCAGCCGGGAGGAGCAATGGTGGGCGCCCCCATGCGCCATGCTGTGCAGCAACAGCAGCAGCCTCCAACCGCCCAGACGCAGCAGTTCCACCACAGGCCTGCACCAGGTCCCCCTATGCATTCTGACAGTGTAGTTCACAGCACCCGCTTCTCCCCCAGCCCTTCCCAGGCCCAGCAGCAACAGCAACAGGCACCAGGAAGACCACAGCAGGGTATGGGCTTTAACCCTCGCAACCCGCCAGCAGGAACCGTGAACAGCTCTGGGCAATACGCGCCCTACACTCCGTATGGTGGGGTCAGTCAGGGATTGGTTGGCGGTGGAAATGGTGGCATGAGCCCCAGTATGGGTGCCCCTATGGCTCAGGTGCCCAGGTACCCTGGTTCCGGTTTCACCTCCAGTGGGCCGCAAGGCCTCATGCACCAGCAGCCCATGCATGTGAACCAAATGAACTCCCAAGCTATGCATCCCACCCAGCAGCAGTCACCTGCCAAGCAACAGCAGCCCACGCCCCCCCAGGGCTCCTACGGCTCACCCTCTCCCATGTCCCCGCTGAAGGCCATTGGCAACCCCACAAGTACCCCTCCGCCGCAGCAGGCCCACCCTGCCAGTGCTGGAATGAGCATGGAGGTGGGTGGCTATCCCAGCATGCCTCACCAGCCCCCAGGGGCCATGGGCCTGGCCCAGAGGAGCATGGGGCCACGCGGCTTGGCGCAGCAGCAGCAGCCGCCGCCCCAGCCCTATATGGGCCTTTCGCCCAGCCAGAGGGACCTGAGTGGCCCACTGAGGGCCCCAGGGGGACATGGTCCCAACCACGTGGATCCACAGACCATACAGGATCCGCGTATGCTGCCCAGCGCCCCGCAGCCACCCCAGCACCCAGGCCAGCCACTGCCTCACCAGCTGCCTTTCCAGAAGCAGCAGCAGCTGCAGGCGTGCTCCCCCATGCAGCACATGCCTCAGCCCCCACAGGCGCACATGGCCATCCACCATCAGAGCTCCCCTCCCCCGCAGCACCAGCCCTGGGTGCAGCCGCACCCATCACCACCCACCACTCAAAAAGTGCCTCTTCAACAGGTATGTTGGTGGTCTTCTCTTAAGCCTCCTGCTTGGCGATGCTGTTACATTGGCAAGTCCTTTAAAGATTTGTGTGTGTGCATGTGTGGGGTACAGAGCTGATAGATGTACTTGCAACCTTCCTTCTCCTTTAAGTATTTATACTTTCCTGTCTAATCAGCCCCTCCCCCTTCCTATATATTTTTCCCCCTTTTCTTCACCCTCCCCCTATATGCTGGTTAATGGCGTACAGCAGGATGTCTCCCCATTGGGATGGGAGGGGTTACCAGAGGACAGGGGGAGGGGAACGGGCATTGGAACAGCTCTCCATAGCCAAGTGTGTCATGTGACTGATGCCATCAGCTTGTTTTGCACTAAAGCTGCTTTATTTTGCAGCCCATTCTATTGGTACAGTGTCTCTCTGTTTTGAATGACTGTTTGCTTTGCTGAAAGTGGTTTTTTTTTATTTATTTATTTTTTTTTCTTTTTCCCTCCCATAAAATTTATGTCCGTTGCTTTGCTTAAACAGCACCAACCTGATCTGGTTTTCTCAGCTGAGCTTTCCTCTGCATGATAAATGGTCCTCTTAGTTCACACATCTGTAGTTTGCCTACATCCCTGTGAGCCCCATCATTATGTGCCAGTCAGATTTCAGAAGCCACGTGGCTTGTTTTGTCTCATTCAGGAACATGTCTGCAAACAACTCCTGACTACGTTTTAATTTTTCTTCCCGAAACACTCCTCCTCGCCACCCTTTAACCAAAACAGTGTGGGATAAATGCTGCTCACCAGCGACATGTAATTGTCACTTGCAGAGCAGCTGAGTCTGAGTTGTATGATTATCCTGGAGTTGGGCTGCGTTTTTGTGTAGTTAATGTTAGAGGTGCATCTGCACGGGGTCGGCAATGTTAAATCATTTAATAGTTGTCAGTTTTGTCTTGCACTTTTTCTGCAGATGTTCTCCATGCGCCTTCCTGAACGAAAACAAAAAAAGAGGTTTAATTAGAGTGTGAGGGTGTGCTCACTGATTAAGGCCCTCGTAAACAGTCACTTCCTGCAGAGATGCAGTAATTGTTCTGAATTGGCTCTCGATTTGTATGTTTATATTGAGACGTGGTTCTGGGAAGTATGTTCTGTCTGAAATCTTCCCCCCCACAATTTTTCAAGCTTTTGCCCTATTGGAAAATAAACATGTGCTTACCCCCCTTGCTTTTTGTAATTCCATTAAATATCATTCAAGTGCAATTTTAGTATAGGGTTTTAAATATTTTTAAAAAGGTTAATTTTAACATAATTGAATTTGTTAGCTAGTGTTGCTCAGATGACTTTGTCCACAGTGTTGCGCACTCAGCTGTCTGAGGGTTTTTTTTTTTTTAAACCCCCCCCCCCAAAAAAAAAAAAATATATATAAAAATTTAAACATCCTCATGTCAAGCTATAGGTGGACAAACTGCAAACCTGACAAACCCCTATGAAGACTTTTTTACAGGGGTGGGCAGTAGCAGAGCACCTGGCCCCTCAGAGGTTTTGGCATAAAAAAAATAAAATAAAAAAAGCAAGGGGTGCAAGGTGTAGTACAAGCTGTCTGTGAGCAGAGCCAGGACTCGTACCGAGCTTTGGGAGAGTGCGAGTCCAGGCTCAATGCCCCACTGACTTGCGTCCGAGCCCGTCTGCTGTTTTAGGCTGAGGCAGAGTTAGCAGTGTTTTCCTGCTCTTCCATGTCTGTGAGGAGACAGAGGCCTCCAGGGTGTTGGGTCGGTACAGTAATGGACTGGCTCTTGTGTATTACTCAGGAGGACTTCATTGTTCAGCCTTTAGATGTTTTGCTCTTAGATGAAAATGGGCACAAGATGTTTTCATTTGTGATATCTGCCCAACATTCTCACTGTTCAGTAGCCAAACTCCAGGAATGTAGAAGGCCATGACCGACCAATTGGAAAAGTTTGCACTTTTTATAAACTGACTTATTGTGCTGGTTAGTTTACATTTGAACATGCATTTGTCCATTACATGGACTGAGGACAAGGAAGCTGGGTCCTTAGTTGTTGCAACATCAGGGCACTAATTCATTATCAGTTTTGTTCTGTTTTGGTCCCCTCCTCCAAAAACCTCACTTGAAGTCAAACTGCAGCAGTGAAACAAAAGGATTTGCTTTCCATGAAGAAAGATTAGGAGATTGCCTCTTGGCCAACAGTGATATATAAAAACTTGGAGTTTTGTACTGCTGCTGTTTGACATTGTTGTGGTGATTCTTTATACCTCAGGTGCTGAGTTGTGAACAAGTGGTGAGGGTAGGGGGTGTTGGTAGGGCTCTGGTATTTATGACGTTCATTTGTCTTTTTTCCTTTCGGCCGGTTGGAGCCAGTTCATACTAATTTGCATAAGAATACAAGGAGTCTTCACAGCATGCTGGTCCAGAGGACCACTGAGTCTGCCTCTCTCCAGCTCTTACAGTGTGTCTAATATTGTGCCTGAAATATCCCCACCTGCACCACCTGTTGTGTAGCCCTTGAACTTCTCTAAGTAGAAATTTGAAGCAGTTGCACTTCTCTTTTTGGATGGTTTTCAGTGATTTTTTTTTTTTTTTTTTTCTTGTGTTGCTTGCTTTTACATTTATTCATTTAGCAGACACCTTTGTCCAACACGACTTACAAACGAGTTAGAGTACATATGCGTATTAAAAACGAGGTCAGACAGTATCTGGGAATCCAGCTAACAGTAAATGCTGTCCAATAGACAAAGTGCACTCAGTTAAGCAAGACTTGAACTTGCTTGCTTACTTGAACCAACATAACCAGACAGTGAAGCTACAACTGCTAAAAAAAAAAAT
>JABJVR010000065.1:5104380-5131343 GCA_025773905.1 Chitala chitala
ATATATTCTTGCTCGTTTAGAGCTTTTGGATCATAATTTTATAAAATGCAGAATGACATTCAAAACATCAAAATGGTTAATTTGCATGTAGGAAAGTTAACCATTTTTTTCCTGACATAACCTATCCATGGCCATTCTTCCTCTCCACAGCTTATCATATGTAGTTTGCCTTTATTTTTGTCTCTGCTTGCTTGAGTTCACAAGCTCTCTACTGTACAGTGTAATTGGCTCCATGACATAGAGCATGATCACACTCAGAAGTGATGGTTTGTTTATTGCTGTTCAGTGGTTCATACTGGGATTAAATTTCCTTTCGTTTTGAGTGTACTGGAGCACTGTTCGCTCTCCAATATTGGAGCAGAAGTAGATATTCATGATGGAGGAGGGGCGTGCTTGTGGAAAGCTCTGACCTCTGCTTCAAGGGCACCTCAGTGCATAGCACAGTCCAGAGGTGTCTTCAAAAGGCCATCAGTCAGTTTCCCTCCTCTGCACCCTCTTCCTTCCACGTTTTTAATTTGGAAGCGGGCTTCTCCCTTTGGCAGTGATGCCAGATGTTTTGCAGAAACTGAAACCAGTCGACAGGGATCATGTGCCACGCCTTGGTCACAGCTGGATTCCCTGCTTGGATTGGCCTGGCTATCAGCAGAGTCTGTTTGAACCCCACAGGGGGGGGATCTTGTGTCTGAGAGCGGAGGACAAATGAAAGGGGAGAAGAAAGCAGGCCTCCTCTATGTGGCCCGTTATATGATGTAAGCCATTTAGGATTCTGGGGGGGCAGATATCACGTTTTACTGAAAACTAACAGGATTCTGTACATTCTGCAGTAAACTGTCATGGTGTCTTTTAACGCCTGCTTTGTGTGGGTAGCTTTTCTGTCAGGCTCACCCATGTATAGTTCAGATAATGAAGACTGTGGGTTGTCTAACATGGAGTTTATAACTATAATCTCCATGTTCTAAGGTTATGTACCTTCAAGTAGCCCTTTTGATACAATAGGTGAGATGTGCTGTCCAGTTACACAGAGATGTAGCGCCAATGTCCCTGAATATGGTGTTTGTGTGTGCCCATCCATGGTGTGTTTTGATTGTGTGAACAAGGACCGTGTCTTCCTTTCTGACTTTTAGTAACAAGGTGCAGTGCCACCCTGCTCTTTACTGGTTGCTCATTTCCCTGTCACTTGGCCTGTTTGAAGATTGCCTGAAAGCACCTTCTGTCCACCCCTTTCGGCCATGGCAGTGAGGGTAGGCAGGAGAGGATCACTTCCGTTAACGTCTTCCTAAATGTGATTTGAAGTCCAGCTGGGGCAGGGGGGGATTAAGTCTGTTATTTGGTCTAGCATGGAGCATGAATTTTTGTACAGATTCCTCAATTCCCTTATTTCCTTATGTAGCACAGATGTAAATGCTGTCTTATCTAAAGCAGGGTAGGATTTAGGAAGTCCTAAAGGAATCCTTATCAGACTTGCACACCACACCCATAGCAAACATATGCAGCCACCATAGTGGGGCAGCATGTACGGATGTGTCCCATTAGAAGCCCCCCTTCTGTGGCAATATTTTGTTGTTGGGCTCTTTTATGAAGGTTTTCAGTGTTGAGGGTTACAGATGGGTTTTCTGTGATGTGTTATCTTAGCCAGCTGTAGTGAAGGGCAGCAGCAGCGTAGGCTGGTGAGAACGGACATGCCAGTCCGTGGACTCGGTCCATGTCCCTGGCGACCTAGCCTGGCACTCCCGCTGTCTGTGCTGCACCACATGGCTGCTCGTGCCCTCCATCTCTGCCTTGTGCCATCTTTGTTCCTCCTCTTGTCTTGTTTTTGGCTCAGGTTTTTGGCAGTATTTTGGACATTTTGGGGAGTGAGTGGTGGTGGGGCTGAGCAGTTTATATGAGAATGAAATCGTTGAGTGGATTTAGCATGTGCTCGGCGCTGGCAACCGGTGGATGAAGGCCTGCCTGGACTTGGCATTAGTTTTGTGGAGGACGTCTCGCTGGTGATGGTGCTGATATTTCCATGTGCTGCTCTCATTTGCATGAAACTCCAGGCGAGGTCAGCCTGCATTCTACTAATATTGTCTTGGAGCTGCAACACTGTGATGAGTGTGAATGTATGTGGTTGTGCTGCTGACTTGGTGATTGGGGGTGAGGGCTGCAGTGGTTCGTGTGCCCAGTTGCTACTCATAGTTGGCTAGGGGGTGTGGTTAAGGGATATAAGATCTTGCTAGCCTTACTCACCTTAAAAGCTCACACAGACTGCGTAAGCCATATGGCGTGAATGGTTTCCTGTTTGGTAGTATACAACCATTGACTTCCCCTATTTTTTGAATGTTGAAATGTTGAAACTAACACCCCATTGTTATCTAAAACCCTGTTCTTTGAGTCTGGTGTCAGGACTGAATGGCTGGAACTCTACACCTGTGGTTCCCTCAGTACCCCCCCCACCTTCTGGTCCTGCTCTGACTTTGGGAGGTGGGACGCTCCATACGCAGCTCCGTAGATGTTGGAGGTTGTTATGCAAAGCCGGTGAGCCACACCATGTGTCACGCTCTGCCGTCGCAGAGTTTCTGGCATCACAGCAACAGGGTCAGTGTGGGAAAGGGCGAGAGCTGCTACTGACACCAGGTCAGGTTGCAGTTCGACAGGGCAAGGGGTGAGATTCCTGAGGACATCACTCGGCGAGCTGGGCTGAAAAGGAGCCTCACGGAGAATGTGATCAGATCCCTACAGTTACAGTAAGGCAGGGTAGGTGTGGAGGTTCTGCCTGGTCCTGCAGGGCAGCCTCCATCTGCTGCCTGGGTAGCAGAGGTCCCCCGCTGCCTGGATGCTCCTCAGAGAGTGGGGCTGCGCTAATTGGAATATTTAGGAGATTACAGGATGAATATTTTGCCTGTTAAGTAGCACGTCATCCCTCCCTTCCCGTTCTCCCCCATATCCCCTAGAGAGGCAAAACCTTAACTAGCTTCTCACATGCTTTAACGGTGCTGTCACATTAGAGATGCAGGCGCTGTCTGGTGGTGAGCACGTTGCCATTGATGTCATTGATTACTCTGGGATAGAAACGGGCCATTTCTGTGCTCCATCATTTGCATGAGGAACTGGTCCTAGTGTCTGTGTTGGCACACACACTCCCCCCAGGCACAGTTTTAACGAAACCTTTTTACATGTATATATATTAAATTTTCTTTTTGAAAGAGTGTGCTGTGTGTGTCCTGCTTGCTCCCTGATTTAATTTCAGTCGCATGCTGTCTGTTGGTGTACTCCAATGCGGACAGCTCAGGCTCAGAGTAAACTGCCGTTGTGATGAGCAGTTTCACTTTTCAGGAGCTTCTCATTGTCTTCAGCTTCAAAGGACAGCCGATTGTCTAAATAGCTGTGTACAGGAAACAAGCATTATGTACCACAGTGTTGTGGTTTTTGAAAGGTTACGTTTAAGGTTGGCTGTAGCCAATGAGGAGCAAGTACCTACTACTAAGTGAAGATCAGATCATGGGTAACTTTATTTTTCAACTTTTTTTTTTTTTTTTTTTTTTTTAAACCTGTGTCTTAGGAAAATAAGTTGTCAGAATGAAATGTAGCCTCATGTTAATGGGTTTACTATAAGCATAAATGCACGTGTGTGTGTGTGTGTATGTGTGAGAGAGAGAGAGCGCGTGCACACATGCATATCCTTTTTCTAGAAGTATAGATATAATTTATTAGTGTCATAATGCCCTGTCCCCATCTGCTGCTGGGATTGGGGGCAGCTGGACAAGTGACGCATCTGCCAACAGAGTTTCTGGCATTTTGTCAGTGTTGTCTCTCTGCTGCGGTAAAGGGAAATATAATGTGACCGTTGCCAACAAGATTAATACAGCTTGCAGAGCTTCTGAGTGTAAGGAGCTGTTTTTGTACTGAGTGCTGGTATAGCCTCAGCCTGTGACCTTCCATATTCACCAGAGCAAAATGGGAAGTGTTGTGTGCCCCCTCCAAGTGTCAAGAAGAGCAGTTTCCAGGTCTCCCTTTCTCAACATGAGACAGCTCCAGTGTGCATGTACTTCTGCAGCTTTCTTGGCAACCCCTCCCTCACATATTGAGGGACATCCTTTTCCCCCTTGCTTTGGGGAGGTATGGATTATGCTGAAGCAGGAGTTTGAGGATGGCCGTTTGTCTTGATTGAATGAAAGGTTTAATTTGCTGTTGAGCAGTTTAATTTGCCTGACATTTTGCTCCACTTCGTATGCTTCTTGATCCCATTGTCCAAATGTCACGCGCTCTCTGAGCCTCCTCAAAGAAATGAACTACACATTTCACTTTAGGCTTCATCACTAGACAGCTGGTACACTTTGGATTTATTGCACAATGTTTTCTGTTTTGTGCTGGCGTTGCTGGAGTTTAAGCAGATGGTTTAAGTGCACATGCACTGGTGTTACAAGATAGCTCCATTTGCCTGTAGAGAAAGCAGTGTTGGTCCCCCCGACTGATTTCGCAACAGGTACTTGTCATTCAGGTTAGTTGTTGACTGTTTGAATCGTAAAGCTTCATTGTTTACCCACGCTTCCTCGGTCAGACAGTCATAGTCTTTTCTCTTTCAAGCATTTTTTCAAATGTTTTTTTGAGCTGGAATAGAAATGGAGTTTGCAGACTTTCAGTGCCTTTTTCAGGCTAAGAATTTAATATATTAGAAGTCAGCAGCTCACTGTTGCATCCTTCAGTTAGAATCCATTGGGCAGGCTCACTTGTGATGCTGTTCTGCAGCTGCCCACCTACACATCTCATGTGGCTCTGTGAATTTTACCCTAGCACACTTGGGCCTGGCACACTTGGGTTTTTGCTGTCAAAGGAGGATGTGAATTTACTCACTACTGGTGTTGGTAACCCTTCTCTGTTCCTACTGTACAGTTTTAATTTAAATGTTCATAAATTTGAAAACTAAAATGTAATCCCGCCATAAACATACAAGTGGTGAAATTTATGACATGGGAAGTTATTTCATATGGAGTGAAAAATGTAAATTCAGTACTGTATAATGCACTTGTGATGTCTAGTCTGTTATGGTAGTAGATCATTTACTTTGCTGTGGGGCTTGGTAAAGTGATGTGGCCCTCACTTCCTGCTTCTCTCACATCACTCTCCTTGAGGGACTGCTGTGTTCCTCCCCTCAAGCCTGGTTATCTGTTGCCCTCCACATTTCTTCCTCTCTTCTCCCTTTGCCCCCTGATTTTTACGTTTTGTATTTTATTTATTTTCTGCTCCAGACGTGTTTGCGGGCTGATGCCAGGCTGACAGCTGATCCTTCAAACCGTCTGGAAGCGTTATAAAGACTGAATTTTCTCTCTGGTATGCGCGCGTGCCCATGACCGTGGATCAAACCCCCATCGCTGCTGATTACTTGGCTGAGCTGAAGTCCCAGTGCCCAGCCCAGGAGATGAGTTGGAGTGTTACGTTATCTCCAAGCTTGCTGTTACAGGGGTAGGATGCACATGTAGCCCCATACCTGTTCTTCTGTATGCTGAGAGCAGTCTAGCTTCGACCTGTAAACCGAGCTGTGACTCGCTGCTTCCTGCTTTCTACACATTCGGCGTTCCCCCGGAGTTCAGACCGTTTCTGCAGGCACCGTGTTGGTGGCTTTTTGACACTTTAGAAACATGAATTTGGCATGATGAGTTTTAAGTGGCTAAATTCCCATACCTCTTGGATGATTCAGAGTGTGATAACGTAGGCACGCAGAGTATGGTATATTAGCAGTTAAATCAGTGGTGTATGGTTAAGTCAGCATGATTCACAGGTACATTTTCTTAATAACCTCTGCATTGCTGGTTATGCTACTTCAGCGTCCCACAATATTTCCTGATTTGTCAGATATGATCATGATGTCACTTGAATGAAATACTGTGACCATTTGCACCCGGACCCCTGCTGCTTTGCCTGCTGTTGGGCTTGGTGGCGCCCCTAGTTGCCAAGCCTCCGCCTCCGCACTGCCTTGTGCCATGTCTCTCTGCACATGAGCTTGATGAAAGTGCATCCTGGTGAAGTACTGCATCTAACGCATGTGCTGCTGTGCAGGCTCTGCTAAACCCTCTGTTTAAGGGACAACCCATTTTATTGTAAATGGCACACAATAGATGACAGATTGTGTAATATAGGTCCACAGTGTTTTATGGGATTAGTGTTTTACAAGTGACTGTTTGCCTGCTGCAGTTTTTATATAGACTATCTCCACTTTTCTCCTGCAGCTTTCGCCATCTGATTCTTCGACAGAGGTGCCGAGCTCCGAAAAGATGCAAGCAGCCGCCAGCATTGCCTCCCAAGCGACAAACTCCACTGGGACGCAAGCGGAGGGTGAACAGAAGCCAAAAAAGAAGAAGAAGAAGAAAGCCAAGGTGAGCCCAGAGGAAGAGGAGGCCCGGGGAGAAGGTGCAGAGGAGCGATCTTCAGGCAGCCTGCAGACTGCAGGCAGTCCCGATGGGGACATGACCACCGAGCAGGGCAAGAAGAAGAAGAAGCAGCCCAAAGAGAAGAAGGAGCCCAAGACTCCAAAGGCACCAAAAACGCCCAAAACACCTAAAGAGCCCAAGGAGAAGAAGGCTAAGAACAGCACTCCAAAAGCCAAGAGCACCAAGAAGCCTAGGTGAGCTGAGCTACATGGTGTAGGAACACCCTTGGTTTGACTGCTAGGGGGCACTGCCACTCACGGGCATTGGGTTGACAGCTGCCAACCTAATGTGACTGCTTCATCTCAGCAGAGGTTCTGTGCTTTGTGCCAATACTCACTTATAACAAGGTGTATGAACTGCAAGGTGCACAAATTGAGTTAGTTCTCAAGCAAGATTCAACTTGAAATACTTTTTCTCAGGGTTTTTTTTAATTAATTTATTTTTTATGATCCTTTGCTGCTTGGTTATATACAGCTCGTGTGTGTGTGTGTGTGTGTGTTCCAGTCATTACTTTTGTTAATACTGTTGATGAATTTTTAAAGTTGAAAAGGTTCTGTCTTTAAAACCAGTCGTAAGTTGAGCGTGATGGTGGATGGGTTGGCTTTATGCAAATGGAGGATGGTGTCAGTCTTGCTTTTCCTTGCTTTTTCTTGTGTCATGTGATTCTCCCACATTGGGTAGGAAATTGCGTTGATGCAGATTGTCTGCTCATGCTTTTATGTCAAGGGTCCCCCCCCACCTTTTTACCCTCGCTGCGATTATGCAAAGTGGTCCATGAGCCGCGTCCTTTTCTATTATGGTAACGTGAGCTGTCTGTGGAATGCATCCATCAGTAACCCCCCCTGCACACACACACACACGCACGCATACACACCTCAACTCTTGGAAGCACCTGTCAGTCCACTAATGACAGGCCTTTATCTTCACAGCAAAGGCTGGGTTGTGTGGTGCATTCAACATTGTTTGCAGTGCACCTCAGCTATGGGCAGAGGTGACGATGGGGTGGTTGATGAGACAGATAGGATGTCAAAATTCAAGGGTGCATCTCTGTATCAGGGAGGGGGGGAACCTCAGAGCCGGTTTGACTACCACCTTCGCTCAGACAGGAAGTGATGCATTGCTCAGTAATGGGGCCGCTTCTGTTTGAGTATGCCTTGCATGTAGAGCAGCCCATAAAGACAGACAGCTCTTCTGCACTGCAGCCTGGCACTAAGTGCAGTAGTCGCATGCCTAGTACGTTGTTCTGAAATTTATGTGAACCGCAGACAGATGTTCATAATTTGAGCTGAAACAAGTGTTTCCAAGAGACCTTGTTAAAAAAATAAAAAATAGAGAGAAACGGGGGCTGGGGACTGAAACATATGACTTCAATTTTCAAGTTTCCCATAACGTTTTACTCTGTGAAAGGCTGCAGTCGTCCTGAATTAGCAGGGTGTTGCGTAGTGTATGGCCCATAGGGGGAGAGGCCATTTGAAGGTGTTATCAGGGGAGTATTAATGACGTTCGCTAATCACATGCAAATAGATGGTTCTTTTCTTTTGTTTCCATGGAAGTCCAGGTGTGTTTTGTCCCAGCTTCTGTTGGCCTAATTCTCCAGCATGGAAACGGAGGGCTTCCAGAATGTGTGTGTCAGGCGTGCTGCAGATCTGTGTTTATTAAGGCATAGGGTGGGTGTTTCTGCGGCACAGCCTGCTTGAGGTCGAGAGCGAGGTCTGGTTAGTGACTGCAGGGGGCTGCTTTAGGGTGGGAGAGGTCCGGTCGGCAGGTGCCAGGGGCTGCTTTAGGGCAGGAGAAGTTGACAAGCGCAGGAGCCTGCTTGTACTCAGCTGTGTGCAGGACCCGCACATGACTGTTTGTGCTGGAGAACAAACATGCTGGTATGTGTTTGCACTGTGGGTTCTCTCCGTTGGGAGCGCGCCCATTTGTTGTTGGCTCTGCACGCACGCCTGCGCATGCACCGTCAAGGGGTATGTGTCACGGACTGTTTGGAGTACACACAACGGCCAGACATCTGGGTTGCTTTGAAGTGCCACTTTTTTATTGTATGCAAGAAGAGACGCATCAATCCCACAAAGAAGAGGTGGTGTGCCTACGTGCCAGCCTCTGCCACAGCCATCTGTTACTCTGGCCCAGGATGAATGCCTTACCTGCAGCAGGTGCAGTGACTAGGTTGGGCCACGGCAAGGGGGGGTTGTTGCTTGCAGGCCTTGGCATATCAGCCTGCGGGGGGGGGGACACTGATGGGCGTCGGGTTGGTAATTCAGTGTGCTCTGCTTTCCCTCTGCCATGGCTGAAAGACATGAGCAGTGTGGGGCTGTGAGAGTGAGATGCGGTGCAAAGTAGGGGGTTCCCCTTCTCCTTCTGCCCCCAACCCACTCCTCCAGAACAGTGTCTTGCTGCTGTATTCCATGGAGCAGGTGACAGTTCTCACGTTGACCACCATATGCACATGTGGGCAAGCGTGAAACTGAAAACTTTCCACCCTGTTAGTCCCCCCCCCCCTTATTTCTCCAGTAGGTCATGGCTGACAGAGCTATGATCATTTTAAGAAAAGGAGAGCTTGACAAAGCGTAATAGTAGTAGTAGTAGTAGTAGTAGAATTGGTTCTCTGACATCTACAAACAGTGAAAAGCTGAGTTGTGAAACTGAGAGCCACTCTTTCAAAAGGAAGTTACAGCAAATTTGCTCAAACTTGCTACACTCAAATTTGTACCGGAAACTTACAAGGTTTACGTTTAGAGAATGCAACGCTATAAAACTCTTTGTACTGTGGCTAGTTCAAAAATTGATTTCTTCAAGGTTACATAAACATGTCTTGGTAAAGTCCTATTTTCAAACATCTGAAGCATTGTATCTTAGGAACGGAGGCAGAAAGGTAAATTGTCACCATAGATTCTCCCCTTTTATCAATAAAGCTTTTTCTTTTGAAATTGAAAAGGCTGTTGGTGGCCTCTGGGGTTGGCAGTATGTGAATACAGTGCGGGGGCTGGACACAGGGCACTGAGTCCAGCTGCTTTGACCCATCTGAGATCCAGGTAATGGACTTCCTTTAATTGAGTGGCTGCTCAGCTCGAGTGACCTTGCTGGGTAGTGCATGAGTGGGTCCCCTGTAATCCATTGGAGCCCCCGACCCCGACTTTTGTAAAGAATCTTTTGAGTCTTGTCTTTCTGATATCTTGGCCTTTCTGTCTTGTTAATCTTCATTAACTGAATAAACCTCTGTGCTGTTTGAGCATTTTGCTGCTCTTAGATGTTTGATGCAAATTGATGGGCGTTATGCAACATCCGTTTGGTTATGAAGTGTGGCGGCTGAGTGCAGTGCCAACAAAGCATGGCAACCAAAATGAGTTTTTTTTTTTTTTTTTTTTTTTTTTATGGAAGATTAGTGAGAGATTCAGAGGTTTATGGTGAGAACTCACAAGGTTTACCCTAGACATTTTCTAAGATAAAATGTTTTGTCTAATTGCAAGTAGTATTTCTATGTACTAATGCTAGATCAAAGTGGACAAACTGCTTTAAAAAGTTATGGTATATGACAAAAACACTGTCTTAGTAATGAATTGTGGTATGGTTTTATGCTGTGTGAAACAGGGCTGAAATTTTTGAGAATTTTTGCAAATATTAAACAAAATTGCCAGCAATGCTGGGCAGTTAAACAATACTGATAGATATATTTTGTTCAATGACAGTATCTAGCTGTGGGTACTTTTTTTAGTGCTTGAAATGAAATGGGCAATGCCTGTAGCCTATCATGCAGCATGTAGGTGTTTATCCTAACATCAGTAGAACAGCCATTCATGCTGGACATTGCAGCTATAAACCTTCATGACATCTGCGAGAGGCTATGGCTGAGGAGTTAATACCAAAGAGAGGGAACACGTCTTAAAAGTTTGAAAGCGGCTTGGATATCGCACCTCAAACATGACAGAATCAGTATGCAAGATATTTATTGCTGCCCATAATGCAGCATTTGCACTATTTGCACATTTGCATTATTTGCACTATTAAAATACATTTCCACTAGGGATACAAATTTTAATTCTTTCAACTCACAACTGATCATCATTACTTAACCAGCAGTAGTATGATCATTCATATTACTTGTTTAAAAGGTCTGTTCAAAGCCAGTATTTTTGACAATACTAGTCTTTGCTAGTTTTACAGCTTAAGCTGTTGAAGAAAAGGTTTTCATTGTGTTTAACTACTACCATCAGACGAACAGTGGAAAATACCTACTCTGAGGTCACTGATGCAGTGTTTCGTCAAATTTGCACATCCTGACAATTGCAACCTGTTTATCTTCCACCACTGTAGTGGATATACTTTAAGAAGAAATTATTCAATTATCCACTTCGCTTTATACATTACTTATCTGAGATAATCATATTTGTTTTCCTGGTCAACAGCCACCTCATGTCCATTCTCTCTGGTAGAGGCCACAACAGTCCGCTCCCTCCTTGTTAACATTTAATTAGCAGTTTTGCTATTCATCATGGACAAAGGAGTTGGATGTCCTTTACCTGTAAGAGCTTGCAAATGTTATTTGCTGATGTGATGTTACATGGAATGTAATACTGGTGAAACTGAGAATGTATTGCACAGATTACATCATACCGCATCACATTGTCAGTTAGGATGGTCCCATACAGAACTCCTTTTGGCGGCCGGTTTCATTTTTGATTCCCCCACAAAAGCCCGCGTTTGTTTCTGTTTTGCTGATTTATAACCACGAGTACATCTAAAACATTTATTAGAAAGAAAATATAAACGCTACCTCAAGTGTTTACAGGCAAAGTTATTTATTTACAAACGTTGAGATTCTGTTTTATGATGTATCCATAGATCGATTAAAAAACAAAATACCTTATTTTGTCCACATCACCTACGCTAAATTTACGAGTTTACAGTTTAAAGGTGAAGCAGCATGTGGGCCTAAGCAGGTATACATGTGTTTCTATATTGCTGCTGCTGTAGACACCCCTTAAAATGACTGCAGCAGTGCTCTGGGCTTTAAACTCGGCATGGCTCTGTGTTCGCAGCCTTTGACTTGCTGTCCCTGTTCCGTTTACCTAGAGCTCTTCACTCATTTTCACTGATTAAGAGTCTCCTATGTGGAGGGGTGGACATTTTCCTCTGGCTTTTTAACTGTGTTTGGTGATCTGTTGCGTTAATGTAGTCATGGGATTTGTAGACAAATGCCAATTGTTAAGCCTTTTCTGTTGTTGAATGGTGGGCCTTACGCATAGTTCATGGATTTTGTGGGTGATGCTTATTGTAGTTGTGAGTAAACCAGTGGGCCTCCGATTATCTAAATTCCCCGTGCATTGGTAAGTAAGGCACTTGTAATCCCATTGTATGAAATACTGTATACATAGTATAATGCTGCCAGATACTGAGCCCTGTGTGTGGGATGCACAGGCCATGTGTCATTGGCCAGAAGTTTCATATTGGTCTGTGAAAAAGCCTAAGCAAGGTGTCCTTCTGACACTGAGTCAGTTGGCTCGAGCTCCTGCTGCAAACCCACAATGGCTCCCCCAGAGTGAAATGGCAAACTGCACTGTGGTTTACAGTGGTCAGGAATCACAAGTCTTGTCACCTTCCTGAACTAGAACCTCCCATTTTTGAGTTCATAAACTTGCCGTCTCTCCCCTTGTAGTGCAGTCTTTTCTGCTTTTTTTTCCTTTCCGTGTGTGTGTGTGTGTGTGTGTGTGTGTGTGTGTGTGTGTGTGTGTGTGTGTGTGTGTGTGTGTGTGTGTGTGTGTGTTGGGAGTAGGGGGGGTGGCAGCAGCTCTGTTGAGCAGTGATTGGGTGAAAAAAGAGAACCCACAGAATGCTGTAGTGCAGGTGTTGAGTGTTTGAAAGATGATTGAGGGAAGCAGATGGCTTCAGTCAGTGGCATGCAGCCAAAAGAGCAGGTGCTGGTCATGTGACCGCTGGTTACCAGGGTAATCTGATTGCTCTTGGCGTGCAGATGAAAGGAAAGGGGCCCAGTGCTCTGCTCCGGCATTGTATAATTTGTGGCAGTAAGAGCGGAAATAAATGCTGGAAGTGGAGTCTCATGGTAGGGGTGGCTCTTGGCTGTGTGTGGTGTAAACTTAAGAGATGGCGTGGGTGGGGGGTTGTAGGGGTAGGAGATAGTATTGCCCTGTTTTGCTTCTACTCCCCTCTTGTTTTATTTTTCTGTCTTTTGTTAACAATGTGAAATATTGGTGAGGAAATTTTTATACTGCTAACAAACATGGAAGTGGTATTCTCTAAATTTTACTTTTTTACTAGTGCCATTTTGTGCTACTTTTGTGACTTCAGTACATCAAGAAAAATGAGTATACATGTAATAAAGGCTTTATTACGTGGTGCAAAATGGAGAAGGTTTGTTATAAATTGAGGCTGGATGCATAGACCAGTAAATGGAGGGCCTCTCCAGCTTCATGATTATGCACTAAGACGTGATATTCTTCGTCTCTGCTCTGCCAGGTGTCAGCCATTTTGTTTGCAAGCTATAAAGTACGTTAAATTCTTTAAGCATCCTCCGTATGGTGGTGAGAATGTTGGTGGTGCCAATTAAAACACAGTTGAGTTTTTATTATGGTCTGTGTGTCATGCTGGGCTTTCCAGGTTAGTGCCAGTTAACATTTTTGCCCTCTGTGTTGCAGCGTAAAGTCGTCTGACACAGAGGCTGGTTCGGGCAAGAAGAAGGAGGTGAAACGCAAGCGGGACTCCTCTGACAATTCCGATACAGAAAAAACGCCTCCTGCATCTCCAGAGGATGACGACGATCTGGGCGTTCAGGTAAACTTGGTTCATCACAGCTGGCACGGCGCGGGACCTGCAGGCTGACAGAACTGGGTTACTGCACCGTGTTGTCCAATTGGTGCCTGGCAGTGTGTTTGGTGTTCGTTTGGGATGCTGCAAACCTGGTTTTACCATGTCACAACACTGTGCTCCTGAAAGCAGTAGGGATGTTCCACATATGTTATCAACACCTGCTGTTACACGACTTGCCTAAACAGAGGCACCACAACCTTATTCGGACATCTCTTTGCTTATAAAACAGCTGCTGCGTAAATAAACCTTTGAGGGAAAATTGCACATTGCATTTTTTTTTCTGTGTAGTTCTATGGTCTTCACGGGACTGTGCATGTTCCTTTTGTTTCTGTGGAATTTTATTTTCTTGGAGCAAATGTGTGAACATCTGTTAAAGAAATGTTTATTTAAAATTAAACTGGTACTTGAGGTAGAAGTTATAATTTGCACTTGCTAGCTGAGGTGTAGCAGGTAGTCAAAGCTCACCTGAAGGCCGTTTGCCTATTTGTTTCCACATGTTGGTGCAGTGCTCATTTTTAGGGTTGACAAGAGGACACAGGCCTTTTCTCCTGCACATCCATAGCAGACCCACTGTCCCTGTTCTCAGTATCACTCGCTTTTTGCACCACTAGCGGTACATGTCACACATGGAAGTGGTTACAGAATTAAAGACCACGTGACCTGGGCTTCTCATGTACAGTAATTGCCCCTTCCTCTGTGTTGAAAGCACTTGACAAATATCATTTTCTGTAGTTTTAACCTGTGGGGTTTTAAATTAACCTCTGTTCTGTGGAGCACTTTTTTCTGTGAGACCTGAACCGCTTTGGCAGAGTGGCTTCCATGTGAAAAGCATTAGCCTCATTTTCCACTCTGTTGAGCCGTGCACTCAGGTTGATGGACACCATGCCTCCTGATTTACAGAAGAGGCGTTCGAGCCGACAGGTGAAGAGGAAGCGCTACACAGAGGACCTGGAGTTCAGGATATCAGACGAGGAAGCGGACGAGGCTGACGGCAGTGCACAGAAGTCTCCGTCAAGCACGTCCCAGTCAGAGGCACAGGTCAGCCCCCCCACTCCGAGTCCGCTCCAAACTCACCGTCGTCAGATGCACTAACAGAGCCGACCACCCTCTTAGCCGCACTGTCTGTTAACCATCCGTTTGTGTGCTTGCGTGTCTTTCAGGAGGCACCTGATGCTGAAGGCCCTGTTGTGGAGAAGATCATGGGCCTGCGGACAGTGAAGAAGAAAGTGAGAGCTCTGCCTTGACTAGTGCTTTGACAGTTCACGCTTGCCGACAGCCTCCTTGGCTGAGCACTCCCTTAATCCTGTCACAGATTTGTAAAGTTTAGGAGACAATTAGAGGAGTAGTTTTGCCCTCAGTGACAGCTCTCGCTGCACCTCACAGGGTGCGCTGTAAAAAGGCCCCGTAACTCAGCCCACATGCTCCAAGGATTGTCCCGTTTCCACCCCGCTAGGCGCACTGCAACAGCCTGTGTGCCGTTCTCCTTTGAAAAGTCTTCCAAAAAGTCCAGTAAGACTCGGCCAAAAATAATACTTGTGGCTTTTAGCAGCGCAGCTGCAAATTGGCTGCTGCCTGAGGAAATGGTACGTTTGGCGTCTGCTTAACACTGTGGTTTTGGCACGTTGCCAAGCTCCGGGTCAGGTTATTGTGAATGGAGCTGCGTGTGGTTGAGGAGGAGTTAAAATGATTCATGACTCAGTCGGCACGGAGCTGAGTGGTCGGGATTTTTGTGTGTGTGCGTGAGTGGTGCGTGTGTGTGTGGCATTACAGTGAAGAAAGTGAAAATTCCCTGCCAAAAGGCAGGATTGTCGTGCGCCTTCTCCAAAGAGTGCGTCAAGAATGTCAGGGCTGTGCTAGATGACATCGCCCTGAGTCAAGTAGCTGTGGGTCTGAACAGCGATGACAGATGGCTTTTTCTCCCCCTCTCTCTTTCTCCCCTCCCTCCCCTTCAAACAGATGGAGTCTGGAGAAGAAGTGGAAGTTGAAGAATTCTATGTCAAATTCAAGAATTTGTGAGTGTCTGCTCTTAGATCCTTTTGAACATCATGTAGTTTTGTCACCACAAGGTAAATGGGTTTCTTTCCAAAACGGCAAATTGTAAATTTAACAGATAAAGCGAAAGCCGTTTTGAAGTGTCTTCTGTTTTGAATACAAAACACTAGTTAAACATTACTGGCTTCTGAAAGGAGAAGCTTTTCTTGAAGGGCAAGAGTGAGAGCCACAGAGGCTGATAAGATGGCGCTTCAGATTTTGGGTCTTTTTAAGCTTCATTCTGCTTTAGTTGCTAAGATTAAAGTTTCTTAGTTAATAGAATGTGATAAGTGTAATTACTGGCTGAATGAGGGTTAACAGAGAAACACCTCTTCATGATCATAATTTGGCTTGAGATTTTGGAAGGAAAAATCTCACGTTTATGCTTTGAATCTTTGGATTACAATTTACAATACTGATATTTTTGCGACGTCCAACAATTTTAACTGATTCTTGATAATTCAGCAGAGCCAGAATGTGTCTGTTACCTTTCAGAAACAGTTGTGCATCATTCTTTCACTTTTGTTGTCCTGCCCTATGCTCAACAGCTCTGGGTTTTAGTGCATGTGTCTCCCCTCCCAACCCCCAATCAGATGAGGAACAGTTTAATGCAGTGTGGAAACTCTGCTCTGTACACAGCTCCTACCTGCACTGTCGCTGGGCCGATATTGAGGAACTGGAGAAGGACAAGCGGATTCAGCAAAAGGTCAAGAGGTTCAAGGCTAAGCAGTCGCTCAACTCCTTCCTCACAGAGGTGAGCCCCTTACCCCTTCCATCTTTTTAGTGTTTAACACCTTAAGGATTGTAATTTATTAAGGGCATACTTGTGCATTTTTTCCCCAACTATGAAATGACTAGTTTTTTGACAGGAGCAGCACAGATTAAATCCTTTTGCAGTGGTACAGTTGCAGAGGTCCTGTATAGAACTGAACTTGTCATTTTTGGAAAACACTCCCCCCCCCACCCCCCCCAAAGGCTACTAACTGCCTTAACTGGTTTTTCAAGGTCCTCATAACCAAAATGGGACGCTTGAGATGCTAAGCAACTAATTACATGCTAATTTTTTTGCATAGGCATTAAGAGATTGTATTAAACATTTAGTAGTATTAAAGTAGACTCTGTTTGATCAAATTAACATTCCATTAGATTATATTGCCCAAAATTAGAGGGAATCCTTGCTAATTTCCTCACTGCCCACTGCACATTGAGGAATAGCAAGCAAGTGAAACGTACTGCATTCTGAAAGCTCATTTGATTGCTCATTAGTGGATTGTAATTTCACACTTCATTTCAATTATTCTTAAACATTCTCTCACGGCAAATGGGGTTTTACACAATAATTAAGAGGCCTGGTTCACAAAGCCTGAGGAATCTGCCATCCTCTTGGGGAGTAACCCTGCTGAATTGTAGCACGTTAATTAACGTGATTTGGGTTTTACTGTCAAACTGCTACATGTGCAGTGGAGGAGGGGTAAAAAAAATTTGATTTCCCCCCCAAACAGATGGACGATGAGCCCTTCAACCCAGATTACGTAGAAGTGGACCGGATCCTGGATGTGTCTGAAAGCACTGATGACAATGGAGAGGTGGGGCCTAGTTGGTGCAGTGGTGGTGGTGGTGTAGCAGCTGTTGTCAAAGCCCTTTTCCATGACACGTGACTCATGTTAGCCTCCCCCCCACTTTCCCGCACAGCCTGTGACTCACTATTTGGTGAAGTGGTGTTCCCTTCCCTATGAAGACAGCACTTGGGAGATGAAGGCTGACATTGACCAGGCCAAGATTGAGGAGTTTGAAAAGCTCATGGCCAGAGATCCTGAGCTGAAGAGAGTGGTAAGTAGTGGTCACCGTTCGTGTATGTGTGTCTCTGTGTTGGAAGAGGGGGGTGTTAAAAGGCCCTGTTCTTGTGGTTATTGGAAAACCACTAATGGGAAGAGTTTTATTTGAAACAGGAGCGGCCTCCTGCTAGTGACTGGCAGAAATCCGAGAGTTCCAGGGAATACAGAAACGGCAATGCGCTCAGGGAGTACCAGCTGGAGGGACTGAACTGGCTGCTCTTCAACTGGTACAACACGTATGTATACAATTAGCAGGGAGTATTCCACCAGGCCACATGCCATACACCCTATTCCTTTTTACTTCAGTATTAATGGTTCTTAAGATCTTAAACGTTGATTCTTTCAAAGTTAACACCTGCTTTTGAAGAACACTAAGTAGCAATTGAGTTTTTCCCCATTCATATTTAGACATTTCCAACTAGTTTTTTTTTTCTTTTTCTTTTTCCCCTCCCTTCCCTTTTAGACGCAACTGTATATTGGCAGATGAGATGGGCTTGGGAAAGACTATCCAGTCCATCACATTCCTTTATGAGATATTCCTGAAGGGCATCCGCGGTCCCTTCCTGGTCATTGCACCGCTGTCTACAATTCCCAACTGGGAGAGGGAGTTCCGCACATGGACAGAGCTCAATGTAGTGGTATACCATGGCAGCCAGGCTAGCCGAAGGACTATCCAGGCATACGAGATGAACTTTAGGGATGCACAGGTACATCTTGGCTGCTATAACATTGAGCCCAAGGCTTTGGTAACGTCACACAATTTGGATTTTATTTATCTAAGAATATGGTGCTTTTAAGTTTGTCATGACTTTTTGTAACTTCAGTGGTCGTTAGTCATAGTTGAACTGCTCTGTGAAATTGAAGTGTAAGGCTCTTGGAACCATTATTGCACAAAATTAATTGCACAAATATTCTTTATCTTTCCCAAATACAAGCAGAATTTGTGCCCAGTTTGTGTTGGTTGAATTTGTTGGTTGGTGTCTTTCGAAAGACTTGACTTACCTTGTGGGAAAATGCTGTGCTACTCAGGGTCGTGTGATAAAGGGGGCTTATAAGTTCCATGCCATCATCACCACGTTCGAGATGATCCTGACAGACTGTCCGGAGCTGCGAAACATTCAGTGGCGGTGTGTGGTCATTGATGAAGCCCACCGCCTGAAAAACCGCAACTGCAAATTGTTGGAGGGTCTCAAGATGATGGACATGGTCAGTATTGCCACAGCACACTTACCTGGCTATGTGTAATGCATGAGGAGAAAATTATCAGTGGGCAGTGAAGTTCTAACATCCCAGCACCTCACCTGCTTTTTGTTGCAGGAGCACAAGGTTCTCCTTACTGGAACACCTTTACAAAACACTGTGGAGGAGCTCTTTAGTCTGCTGAACTTCCTGGAGCCTGGGCGCTTCCCGTCAGAGTCCACCTTCATGCAGGAGTTTGGAGACCTGAAAACAGAAGAACAGGTAGCTGGAAACACTTCTAACCAGGGACACTTTGCGAGCTGAAATAGATCCCTGTTAAACACCCCTGAAGGTTTGATTTTGATGTAAGACTGCGGCTGGAACAACTGTACTCCCTGCGGCTTGCTAGCTGAAGCTCAACAGCTGTTTTGTTTCTGTGAGTAGCTTGAGGCAGCTGCAAAGGCGCAGTGCAGGAGAACGAGGAAGAGCTAGCCAAGTTAAGGAAGAGGAAATAAGTGAAAGGAAGGTAGACGAGTGTCTGCACAGTGAGTTTAAATCTTTTGGGTGGACCTTTCAGGGTTGTTTGTAGTTATTTATCAGGCCAGAAGGTAGTGTAAAGCTTGAAGAACCTGAACTTTGGGTTTTAATTTTTTTTATTTTAAAAAATGGTTGTTACTTAGCTGAAGGTTATAAAGGTAGGTTTGGTGTCCAAGTGCTACTAAGGAGGGCGGTTTGTTTTAGGTGCAAAAGCTCCAGGGCATCCTGAAGCCCATGATGTTGAGACGACTCAAGGAGGACGTAGAGAAGAACTTGGCCCCCAAAGAGGAGACCATCATCGAGGTGGAGCTCACTAATATCCAAAAGAAGTACTACCGTGCCATCCTGGAGAAGAACTTTGCCTTCCTCTCTAAAGGCGGTGCTGGTGGTAGTGGCGGTAATGCGAACGTGCCCAACCTTCTGAACACTATGATGGAGCTACGGAAATGCTGCAATCACCCGTACCTTATCAACGGTGAGGTTCCACATTATTTTACTTTGCCTTCTGTTACTGATGAACAGTGACCATGAGAAAAAATACCACCCTCTTTTGCCAGTTTAGTTGAAATAAAATTTCCATGAGGCATTTCATCCTTTGACCCATGTTTGTTACTTCCTGAAGGAGGTGTTGCTGGCAGCCCCTGGCCGCTTAGCTGATCAGGTGGATTTGCCAATAGGGTTTGGTTAAGTTTTGCTTATCTCTTAGCTCTGCCACACCAAAAAGCAACTGGTCACAGATGTGCTTAAACAAGTTGTGGCTGTCTGCTCATGAACATGGCTGGTTTAATGGCAATCCTGTTGTTAGCCTTGAGTTGTATGCAGCCTGTCATCTCAAATTTCACGGTTGGTGAGAAACGCAAAAAATAGTTTGCATTTTTAATAAATTTCATCTATTGTCTGCTTTCTTGGCTTCTGCAGGTGCAGAAGAGAAAATTCTGGACGAATTCAGGGAGACTCATCACTCAGAGTTTCCAGATTTCCACCTCCAGGCGATGATCCAGGCGGCTGGAAAGCTCGTGCTGATTGACAAGCTGCTGCCAAAGCTGAAGGCTGGTGGCCACAGAGTGCTTATCTTTTCCCAGATGGTGCGCTGCCTGGACATTCTGGAGGACTACCTCATCCAGAGAAGGTACGACAGGGAGTCGCGCAGCGGTGCACCTGCCCCGCCCCCACTCCCCAACCAGTCCAGACAGATTGGAGGCCAAAACAAAAGACCACAACAAACTGAAAAGTGTGAATAAACGCGCGGGCCACTCTCCCTTTGCTTCACGTCTCTGCCGTGAAAAGGGTATCTCTGTAGAATACTTAATTTTTGTTTGCACAGATGGACTTTATGTACTTCTGCCCTCTTTGTCAGGGTTTTGTTGCTTCATCTAATTGATACTCGGAATGTATTTGTTTGAACTCTAGAGGAGTGTGTTAAAAGTACTGCACTGTTCAACTAAATTCCAGCCATGTAAGGGGAACATAACTGTGTCTTGCTTGTCGCCCACTTTCCACAGCTGATGAGGAGTTGCAATACAAGTTTACATTTTGACATTCTCTGACAACGCTGTCTATGCAGGTACCCTTATGAGCGTATTGACGGCAGGGTGCGGGGCAACCTCAGACAGGCCGCTATAGACCGCTTTTCCCGGCCAGACTCGGACCGCTTCGTCTTTCTGCTGTGCACCAGAGCCGGGGGCCTGGGCATTAACTTGACAGCGGCTGACACCTGCATCATTTTTGACTCTGACTGGAACCCCCAGAATGATCTGCAGGTGAGTCTCTTCCCCTTCCCTGACACATTGGTGCTAATGCTATCTAGCTTTAGTGCAGATCTGTATCTCAGGTCAGAGCTGAACATTGGCATTGAAGGATCAGAACCCATAATCGTACATTGATTACAGGTGTCCTCACTGTCTCCATCTTCTTCAGGCACAAGCTCGGTGCCACAGGATCGGGCAGAGCAAGGCGGTAAAGATCTACCGGCTGATCACCAGGAATTCGTACGAGAGGGAGATGTTTGACAAGGCTAGTCTGAAGCTGGGCCTGGATAAGGCAGTGCTGCAGTCAATGAGTGGGAGAGAAAATGCTGCTAATGGGGTGAGTGTGTGCGTGTTACATGAGCGAGGGACCGGTCACTTGTACATGCCTTTAGCACTGCTTCAGTTCCTATCTTTTTCAGAATGTGCAAGTTGAGAAATGTGCTCTTCAGTTCCTGAAGTGTATATTTTAATGTTTGCGGAAACCTTTACCTCACAGTTTCCATAATTTAAAGTTTTGTACAGAGTGTTTTTACAGTGGGTGGGGGTAACTGGCTTTTATTAGCTGGGCTAAAAATGAAAATGATGCTCGTGTTATGTCAGGTCCAGCAGCTCTCCAAGAAGGAAATTGAGGATCTGCTCCGTAAGGGAGCCTATGGTGCGCTGATGGAGGAAGAGGATGAGGGCTCCAAGTTCTGCGAAGAGGACATTGACCAGATCCTGCAGAGACGCACACATACTATCACCATTGACTCAGAAGGGAAAGGTTCCACTTTTGCTAAGGTAGTCTTTGTGTGTTCAGCGGAGGAGGGCTGCACTGTATTCCAGGGGCCCTAACCATTCAGGCCTCCGCCCCTCACTGTAGTAAACTTGTACTTTCTCCGCTTCCTGTGTTGTCCTAACCGGGCTCCTTGTGGCCCCCTCTCTTCAAAGGCCAGTTTTGTGTCCTCCGGCAACAGGACTGACATTTCTCTGGAAGACCCCGACTTCTGGCAGAAGTGGGCCAAGAAAGCTGAGCTTGACATGGACGCCATACACAGCAGGGTGAGCAAGGGCACTCTCAGGGTGGGTGGGGGGATGAGCCGGCTTCCTTGTGCCTGTGGGAGGTGGTTTTGTGTCCTGTCTAATGGAGAGACGAGATTTAAGGCTGCGAATTTGTCATAATTACACTTGCGCTGTGTCATACATTACCTGCTTGACATTTGATACAGACGGTGCTGGGATTTACGCAGCTCTGACTTGTAATACATAATCCTGAAATGGGAAAAACCCGCCCGGGGACGTTACATACGCCAAATGCTATTGGGCTCATAAATTTGCAATATGCGCATAATTAATGTGGGCATTTCTTCAAGCTAACAGTGTGCAGAACATATTTTTCTGTAATTGGGCTTCAGCAAAATTGTGTAATATTGTCAGTAGGCTTCCCTTTGTAGTAATATAAACGTCCTTCCCAGTTTGTGGATTTTTAAATAGCCCTTGATTTCTGAATTGTTAAATTGCCTGACACTGGGGATGTCCTTTGTTTTTTGTACACAATTACACTAAAAATGTCCATGCTATATCTTTTTATATGGACTTAATTTTACTTGGTACATAAAATGAGTGCTGTTTAAACAACGTATTTTAATTGAAAGAAATTACATGGTTCTGTAACATACCACAAAGAAACATCAGTGGCTGGTGTACTGTAAAACTCACCTGACCCATTTGCAGGAAGTCAGCTGAGTGTGACTCCTGGGAGACGGTTATGATCGAGCACAGCTGTACAAGGAGGGATAGGGCTGTTTGTTAACCCTGTTTTCATTTGGCACCTCGTCCCCTTCACACGTCCATCAGAACAACCTGGTGATCGACACACCACGTGTGCGGAAACAAACCCGTCATTACAGCTCAGTGAAGGAGGATGAGATGATGGAGTTCTCCGAACTGGAGAGTGACTCAGAAGACCAGCCTGTCATGAAACCGCGACGACCCCCGGACAGGTCCCAGGGATACCCGCGCAGCGAGTGTTTCCGTGTGGAGAAGAACCTGCTGGTGTACGGGTGAGTGTATAACTGCTGAAACTGAGGTGACCAAACAAGGCAGCTGTGGGCAAGAAACATCAAGACTAAAGTTTGCATGTAGCGTGCCCCCCCTCACCTTCTTCTGGTTCTTTGAGAATGTGTTGCACTATGGATGTGAAAATATGGAAAGCCAGAAGGATGGCAGACACGCAGTCTCGACGTGGGTGCAGTGTCTCTCTGCCTCCAGCAAAGCTTCCCTATCACACACTGCTAATTAAGCCATCGACTTGTCTGCATTCCACTTGTCATGCCTGGTTGGATGTAGTGTATCTAGCCATGCTTTTGTAGTCAAGGCTGGGTCCTCAGGCAAAGCAGACAATTGCGTCAGTCAAGATTCAAAGGCAAATACCTGGCCCCTGCCCATTCCTGCACATTTTCATTTTTGGTAGTTTTGTAGTTTTTCTACACTTCTGGGATTAGACTGCTCACTGGGGTGTTGAGGAGTTGTTCTCAGCAGTAGTAGTGGTGAATGGTCTCTATAATGCCTAACAACATGTCAGACAGTCTGTTGACCAGCATATTGTGCACTGTCCTGTAGCTGGGGCAGGTGGAGTGACATCCTGTCCCACGGGCGCTTCAAACGACCCCTGAAGGAGCATGATGTGGAGACCATCTGCAGAGCACTGCTGGTCTACTGCCTGCACCACTACAAGGGTGATGAGAACATCAAGGGTTTCATCTGGGACCTGATCACGCCCACGGAGGATGGCCAGACTCGGGCCCTTCTCAACCACTCTGGTGGGTCTCGCTGGCATGTTCCCCTGCCTGTGGAGACAAATGCTGTTTAACAGAGTCTGTCTAGTGCTCCTGGCATCAGGGGGCGATGACCTAATTTGAGATGACTCTCTAAGGCGAACATGTGAAGGGGAAATTGAATGAACGACTTTTGCACTACTGACT
The DNA here is from genome assembly GCA_025773905.1 of Chitala chitala. Lineage (NCBI taxonomy): Eukaryota > Metazoa > Chordata > Actinopteri > Osteoglossiformes > Notopteridae > Chitala > Chitala chitala. Next base: position 5,127,906 of record JABJVR010000065.1, read on the forward strand.
TTCTGCTCTGAGAGGCTTAGGGCATCTGAAGACTCTTGGTTATTGTGTGTAGAATTACTCTTTTTCCCATGTTTTAGAGATGGATCTGTCAGAGGGGCTGAGGTAGAGTTTCACTGTGCTCATTCTAATGCATTTTGGTGTCCTTCACTACAGCACGCATTTGAAACAAAGGTAATATGACAGTTTGTGGAGTGCTTTTATTACACAAAGGGCCAAGTTTGAGGTCTGAACAGATTAAAAAAAAAAAAAAAAAAAAAAATCAATAGCCCAGAAGCAGCTTGCAGTAATGGCAGATCCCATTTATCAGGGTGAATAATCACGGATTAATACAGCGTGTTCTACAGATGTTACGTTTTGCCAGAGGTAATTATGGGGGGCTGAGGCAGCTGCCTGAACAAGCCTACGCAGGTTGGTGTGGTCAGGTGGAATCCGTGTTAGGGGCTGAGTCGTCTCTGCCACCCGCCCTCACAGATCCAAGGCGCGGCTGCGTGGCAAATGAGCCGCTTTCTTGTACCCCGAGGGTACAAGGTGAAAGCTTAGACCTACCTGCTGTCCCCCACAGGGCTGTCTGCTCCAGTACCCAGGGGCCGCAAGGGCAAGAAAGTGAAGAGCCAGTCAGTGCAGCCCTATATGCGGCAGGCGGAGTGGCTGGCCAGCTGCAACCCGGACACGCTGCTGCAGGAGGACAGCTACAAGAAGCACTTGAAGCACCACTGCAACAAGTGAGGCTCTGCTTTCTCACCTGCCGTGTGTGTGTGTGTGTGTGTGTGCATGTGTGCGTGTGCGAGCGAGCACCCACCTGTCTTGGGAGGGCTGATGTCTGGATGCCGCCTTGGCACCACGGAAATCCACCACTGTTTTTGAAGTGCCGCGTGAGTTTAACCACAAACAGGGTAACATTAAAGAGATCTGTACCAACACTTTACCCTAACAGGCAGACTAGGTTTTCGTTAATCTACTGCATAATTTCATAGCAGCGTGATAAAGTAACCGAGTAAGGATATAAACAACTGGTTGAGAACTTAACCTTATGTTTTGTGTATTAAAATGGGAGTTTTCGTTTTAGTTTTTAAACAAGCACGTTTGGGCGTGCATTTCCAAATGTGGCAGCCCTTTCATTAGAAAGGGCTTGACTGCCCCTCGCCTCTGTCGCTCACTGTCCCGTGAGCGGCAGTCTGTCAGCCTCCTGCGTTTCCCTCATGTCCAGTGTGGGACTCTGTCTGCCCCTGCATGGTGGCACTCCTGGGGAGGCTGCTGATGGCAACAACAGCGTTCAGCGCCGGCAGGCTGAGCTGTGAAGTGCACAGCCTGTTCTAGTGGGAGGAGGATGAGCAGCATTTTGTGAAATATTACAGTGTGGCTGGGAGGGTTCGGGTAGTGGCACATCTGTATGCACTACTGGAGACCACCAAATTTCAGTGTTGTTCAGTCACCTGACAGCTCGCCACAATTCTGATATCTGCTTGGAGCTTAACATAAATTAGCTGTTTTAATCGTTTGGTATGAGCAGAGAAGGACATTGTGGCTTTACTTTGCTGGGGGAGGGTGGAGGAGAGCTGGGGGGGGCTTTATGGCCAGGTATTGTTCTGTCACGGTAAAGCCATAAAAGCTGGGTTTGCATAGCCGACTCTTTACAACTTGTGATGTGGCTCCAGAAACGGAACGGGGCAACAGCTGAGGAAATTTTACGAGATAATGAAGCCGAACGCTTGCTGCCAACCATCTGCTCGGCTGTTTACAAACTTGCCTCTGTACTTTGGAGGCGCTGGCAGGACGTGTCCAAACTTCACAAACTGCATTAGGTGGAAATAAATGAAATGCACCGGGGCTCCGTGCCGCTCAGCGCCACCGAGCGAATAGTGCCCCCTCCCCCCCTCGCTCGCGCCCGCGCTCTCTCCCCTCGCGCTCGCGGCTCCGCGCGGCCCGGGAGCCCGTTGCCAGGCAGACCTGTTGGAAGCCAGCGAGAGGCACCACACAGAGGTGATTATGTGCCACCATCTGTCATGCTTCAAGCCTACCATACAGCATGGCTAATCAGCCTTGGCAGGATGATGGATGAACTGTAGCAGATGCCAAGAGCTACTGTTGGCAAACAGTCCCAAAGTTAAGAAGTTCTCTACCTCCCCCTCCCCTCCACCTTGCCTCCTCAGAGTCCTGCTGCGGGTCCGCATGCTCTACTATCTCAGGCAAGAAGTCATCGGCGACCAGGCGGACAGGATCTTGGAGGGCGCCGACTCAAGGTTGGCCTTTCCGGCTGTTTTCTTTCCCTCCCTCTGCCATTTCCTTGCATCTCCCCCGTCTGCTCTTCCCACCTTCCTGTCCCCCACCCCTACTTGTCTCGTGCACGCTCCCTTTTTTTTTTTGCATTTATCGCACCTGCCCTAATGTCTGTGCACTATCTGGAACAAGTGGGTTTAAATTTACACCACCACATTTCCTCTGTTTATATTTGACTTTAATGGTTAGCACATAGTGTGCTTATCTGCGAGATGGCGCTTGAGTCAAAAGCACCTTTACTTTGCTGATTAAAGGTCATGTTCGGACTGACTGACAGGCTGCCAGGAGGCAGTGGAATAGGCTTATTTGCCGTCGTAAGCACTTAATCATCGAGCAGAAACCTGAGAATCAGATGAATTATCAGATCCAACTTTTGTGTTTGCAGTGAAATTGACGTTTGGATCCCACAACCGTTTCATGCCGAAGTACCTGCTGATTGGTGGAACAGGGAGGCTGACAAATCTCTCCTCATTGGAGTCTTCAAGCATGGTACGTTGCCTTTTAGGCTAGGGGGAGGGGCATGCCTTTATGCCATTAGTCAGGTTTGTCCCAGGGGCCTTTGTAGTTTACCCTGGGGTGTTGGGGAATAATTCAGCCTTAGCAGCGTTTTGGGCTCAATAACTTAAGCCCGAAGAGCATTTTTCTTTAAGGTGAGGGTTAGCTTCACGTGTAATGCGATCTCTGCCAGGTCCTCTGCTCCCAGCGCACTTGCTGTGAGTTACCCGCCCGATGTCAGTTGCCAGTGGGCTTAACCTCTGTTATTAATCTATACAAGCGCCTCGTGGGCTTTCTTCCAAAGCACTATTTCACTAAATGTCAGCACAGAGACCTCCCATCTTTCCCCTGGGTGGGAGGCTGCCTTGTTAACTTTGAAGGGGCCTGCGACGCGTAGCAGCCGTGATATATACAGCAAGCCACCCCTAATCATAATCCCGATTCAGCAGAGGTCACGCGGGAACTCTCAGCGGTACAGGCCGACTGCCGCAAAAAGAGTGATAGCTTATAAACCCTTTCATGATTACAGTTTGGCTCCGGGCTCTACAGCAGTTAGACAATGTGTCACAGTATAAATCCTAATTGAAATGTGATGTTCTGGTGGGAGGAAGGGGAAGGCGGCGTGGGGCTGTATTTGCAGGGTGTTGTGGGAGGGGTGCTGGAGGG
>JABJVR010000065.1:5140318-5152210 GCA_025773905.1 Chitala chitala
CAAGGATAGTGCATATTTCCATACCTTACTCGAGCTTTTTTTTAGCGCTGTTTGCTCACCGGGCTCTGCAGCTTAGCCCCCCCCCCCCCCCCATCCCCCCATCGATGTTGACGAGCAGCAATGTTTTTCAAATCCAGTGGCACAGATTTAAACGGCATTAGTAACTGCTGCTGAAAAGGAAAAATGAAGATGTGTATTTAACTTCTCCCTGTTTTTTTTGTATTGTTTTTGTGTGTGAAGATCAGGATGAAATTCGTACATATCATGCCTACACACTCTGACTGTTCCCAGTTTCACAAGCTGACAATCTGAACACCGGCACAGCGAGCTCAGCCTGTGGAGACAGCAATAACTTGTGCAGCTGCTGAATGTTATTCTCACTATTTGACACCAGAAGGGTGGTGGCAAGATTAAAAAAAAAAAAAAAAAATTAAGTTGAAAACTGAAATACTACAGTCAAATTTCTCATGTTCATGCACTGGTATAAACTAAAAAAAAAATCAGGTACATTTCTCTTGTTTGAAAGGACTTTTTTTTTTTTTTTTTTTTGTTACTTTAGCCACAAAGCTGAACAGCATTACCTCAATTCTAACTAGCCTTGAAGTTTACAGACATGACTTGTACATGTTTTCTTATTTTCTCTTTATGATGTCTTTTTTTTTTTTTTTTTTTCTTTTTCCAAAACCATGTATGATAAATGTAAATTGCTGCCAACTGTAGTGATGACGCTTTTAATAAAAGTGACCCACATTATTCATCTAGGAAACCAAATTGGAATGTACATGGTCTTTTTCTGTAGGTCTCTGTCCTCTGAACAATGCACAGCACGCTAGCTGAGGCTGTTTGTCGAGCGAGGCTGCTTCGCGGTCGCGGCGTGACTATAGGGCTTGGCAGTAGTTGGCAGGACTTGGACTTTCACTGGATTTATCCCCCTTCCTGAGAACTCTAACGGACTGGGCGGGCGGCCGCGGCCGGCTGAACGCTGAAGTCGGATTTAACGCTGCCGCTCAGTGCCTCCCTTCCTGTCTTTTTATTCCTTAGCAGGATGACGTGTCTGACCATCCGCTGTACGTTGTCTATTTAATTTCCTCTATTTTCCAATAAAAGATCTTCAGAAAACCAAAAAATGTGAAATCTGCAAATGTCTCTTTTTGGGTCAGTTGTAAGGTCTGGTATACACCTCACATTCTGATCATAGTGGTCGTTTTCCTGAGGTATTGAAGTCCAACACTGGTGTTTTTGCTCAGATTCCAACAATGGCACTGCTGGAAAGGTGTCAGTTTTTATAACCCAGTGGTTTAAATGTTTTATCCAATCCTGAAGAACCTGTAGAAATGTGTTTGCTAATTTTGTGGTCTGTGAAGACTTGATGTCCATTTGTGATTGGAGCTGTGAACCATTAATTTCTCAGTGTATCTGCACTTTATCAGATGAGGAGTCGCCCATGGCAGTGTGCCGTATGTTTACATTGTGATGGAAGAGCCTTTGGAATCCCATAAGAACTGACCTTATCTGCAACGGGATTTTCTTTTACTGGCCAGCAAAGGCAGCATATGGTTTTCTGGTGCCTCATCATGGTTTCTTCCTTCTTTTCACCAGCTGCCTTGGCCATTATTACACACATTAGTAGTTTGTTACTTAATTTTCCCCCCCCCTCCCATTCCCCCTCCCTCCCTGAGCCTTTAAACAGGGACAGGTTGGTTGCGACAGTGACTAATATTGGGGCTCCATCTGTAATGTGAATCCAAGCTGTAAATCTCACTTCATCACGTTCTAGCGCTATGACCGGCCTGCCACTGAGTCCATCTGCGGTCACTCAAGAAAAAAAAAAAAACACTTGTCTAGACAGCTAATGAATGGTCTAGACAGACCCTCTTGTCCACTTCCTCTGCATAAAATTGTCACCGTGGCTTGTTTTCTCGTCGGTGTCTTGATGTAATCTGCTTTTTGCAAGTGCATATGTGTGCATCTGTGTGTAGGGCTGCGTTTTCTCGCCTCAGTTCTGTGCCTGCCTCCTTTTGTCCTGGGCATATGGGCGCTCTGCAAGCTCACTTCCCCTCCGTGGAGATTGGTACCGTGCAGCCCTTGCCAACGAAGCAGAGCAGAGCCGTGTGCAGCGCCAACGTGCCTCAGAGCTCCATTGTCGGACCTTGGCCGAGTTAATTCTCCGCCACCTGTACTGCGCCTTGGACTCCGGTCTCGCAAGGCCCTGTGACCGTGGCCAGATGGGCAGGCTATGAGCTGTGCAATTCCCCCCTCCCTTGCCTTTTTTTCCCCGAGATTCTTTGCTTAACATTGCTGGCAAATTTCATTATTGAAGCAAACGGTCCCTTCTCATGTTTTCTGTAAACTGAAAAAGTGCTTCCATTTCCAAACCATTTCCTAGTAATGTACTATGATGATATTGCGGGTTTCTTTTATCAATGACGTTCAGTGCAAGTTTTGAGTTTGTAGTCTTGTTTTCAATATTGTTCATGTTTGCTGTGTTTTTAATGGCTATTTAATTCTTTATGCTTAAATTTTTCCTTTGGATGTATACTATAGTATAAATCACAAGGTGAACTTTTCATGGCTAAAATTGTCAGTTCGTTAAATGGGACCCTAGGTATTTTGTGTGGAAGGCAGTTTGTTGTAGTCAGGAATATACAGCTGTTCAGTAACGTTTGGATGTGTAGCCAACCGCTGTACCCAGATCAGTTTGTCTTTTGCACTTCCGTGTATTTTTGTGCCTTAGACGACAACCTTGCTGTGTGCTATTCAGCAAATTCAGTCAGGAGCAGCCAGCCCATGTTAAGGATGCATTGCACTAGATGGTCAGCTGTTTAAGTACAAGGGCAAACTGATGAATTAAAATATAGAAGTGTGAGGCCTGTGTTTGGATGTGCTGCTGTGAAACCTAAGAGGGCAAACCCCTGAAGACTGCCTCCTGAAATGGAATCGATTTAAGAGACAACTGTAAAGCAGGTTGAGTTCCTGAAATATAGCAGAACTGTTGTAAACACTGGAGATGCAGGTCTTAGAACAGGTAATGCTGCTGAGGACTTCAGTAAGGTGTCAGTTCCTTCATACATACAAGTATTTCCATCTGACAGTAAGGATACTACATTTAAAGTACAAACTGTGTAGTTCTGTGCTGGTTTTAATCTGTATCCTGCTGTTTAATAGATGCTAAATCCATGAATTTTTGTTTCTTGTCCTTATGCTCCTTCTGCCCTGTGGCTCCGCTGTTGTCAAGTTATCGACTTCAACAGAATTTTACCTTTTGAAAACGGCTCGGGTTTACAGTTCGCAGGTTGTGTGAGAACTGGGGTCTTTTCAGCTTTGTCACTTATTTCTCCCTATTTCACACTTGGTTTGCTTTTAGTTAGCGGTCTCCATTTAGCGTCTTCTCGCTCATGTCAGTTGTGGGGTTGTTTAATTAAACACCTTGTCCACAAAAGCAGACTGAGTTTGTGGGAGGGGAAAGTAATGGCCGTTCGTCAGACGGCGTTCACGGTGCTGAAAACAACAGTTTTGCTCCATTGTTGATGATGTTTTTTTTTTTTTGCTTGGGGACTGAGTTAGTATATTATCCCTAACGGGTAATATGATGCAGTTTTGAGTAGGGGTTTTTTTTATGTTTGTTTGTATCTGTGTGTGTGTGTGTATATATGTGGACATTCTTGAGTGACACACTTTGAGACTTTCAGGACACAGGTGGCCTACTTCAGGAGGCAGCTTCAATAAATCACAGCTCAAATGTTGAAATTGTTAGCAACACGTAGAACAGACTCTTAAGAGTGGTGACTTCCCATGTTATCCAGGCTGAGGAGCCCAGAGCCCCTCCATGACCGCCTGCTTCAGTATCAGCTCATGAAGTGAAGACACAGTGGCACCCCTGGTGTAAGCGGAAGTGAAATCATTGTTTAAGCACTCAGGCTTACCCTTCGTGCACAGACGTTAGCAGTGAGCCGCTAGGTGGGACCGGCAGGCAGAGTTGAGCGGTTGAGGACATGAACTCGTGGCCTCGGGCTTGTTGAAATGGCCCTGAGCAAAGTGCGTAACCTGAGCTTGCCTGCTGATGATATCCAGCTGAACACATGCACACCACAGGTTAGTCTGGTTAAAGGTACCATCTGAGAGACCACAAATCTTCCTGTTTTATGCAGGCCCTTGTTAATTCCAGGCAATATCTGTTTTATGGACAAAGCAATCATGCGACAATTAATTATTCAGCCATTAACTAGCTCATGAATAACCATTTTAAAGCATTGTACATACATTGATAAATAATTCAATTTATATAACTGACTTATGCAGCATTTATGAACCCAAAGTCATGACTAATTGATTAAAAGATGGCCAAACAGTACTGTGAGCCAGCGATTTACTGTCTTAGTTATCACATACAAATAAACTGACTAAACCCATGCGACAGATTGCTGCAGATTGTGAATAATGTCAAACTGCTATGTGAAACGTGGGACCAAGGAACTCCTTTGTTTCCTTTCCTGGTGTCACTCCTAGTCAATGCTTTTTTTTTTTTTTTTTTTTTTTTTTTTTTTTTTAAACCAGATGGGTTTCCTGTTTCCTGAGCTTCTTCACTTGGTGTTCTGGCCAAGCCTTGTGGTGTAGGACATTTAACACACATCAGGGACCCCAGTGTGAATGGCTTTGTCATCTAACGTCGTTTAAAGGACGAAAACGGTTTTAATGTTGAAGTGCTTGTGTAAAGAAATGATGGTGTGAGCCCCTCCCCTTGTTTTATTGCTTCTACAGGGAAGCTGTTCAGTCACTAGACATCATCGTGCCTCTCTCCTGGAAGTGGGTCACCCCTTCGGTTCACGTCAGGGTTACTCACAAGAGACGGCGGGTTTTGATGAGGAGCTGGAGCCCAAAGCACGCACGGCTAAAAAGACGCAACGGGGTGCTTTTAAGTGGCTACAACGCTTTGTGGCGGTTATCGTGCTCCATGCTGGGCACATAACGTCACCTTGTCTGTTGAGATAAGCGCTGAAGGTTACGCGATTGTGCCTCGCTTCCAATGACAACTCCTCAAGTTGAGTGGAATTGCTGTGTGATTTGTTTAACATATGCCATGTCCTTGTTGAGTTTTGCAGCAATATCCAACTCATCTTTTGCAATTTATCCCTGTGCCGGTGTTAAAATGTGCGTCAATAGGGTGGCATTAAAGTAGAGAGACAGAAGAGTGAGAGATGAGATTCTAATGGTGACAAAGTTCCACGTCCTTGTTAAGGGTGCGTGCAAACCATAAATATTCCCAGCTTTGCTTCAGCTGCTCTCTGAAAAGTGTTAAATCTCTAAAGTGCAGTACTATGGACATTGCACTTTAATTACAATAATAAAACACAGTTTTGAATGTGTTTGACTGCATGGGACAGTAGGAAGAATAAAGTAGATTCTGAGAGGTCATTTTGCCCCAACCCCAATGTGGATCCAACCTTGTGCCACGTAGCCGTCCTGAGCTAAGGACAGTCTCTCCTGTTCTCTGTCCGCTGCCTAAGGTCTGCTGTTTCTCAGAGCTGAGGAGCCCTATTTAGTCGGGCACCTGGACATCACTCCCACGCTATATCTTGGGCCTGGTTGCTGCTCGTGGCTTGTTGTTCCAGGTGGCGCAGTGTATCCGAGACAACGGTAAGGGGGGCGGTCCTTGTGGCGCTGTGGGAGCCGGGCAGATGTGGCCAGCGGGGCGTCGCTGGGCCTGCACGCTTTGGTCCTCTATCGGCCCCCTCTGCCGTAAACACAATTACCCCAGCGGGCCCCGCTGACATAATGCGTCCTGACAGAAAGGGAAGGCGTAGCGGAGACCACGCGTACGCTCCAACAGGCAGCTATTATGAGCCTGTCCGACCGAACAAGGAAATTTACAGCGAGCATTGCTGATAATTGCACTTTCCAATGAACTAAGCTCATGAGATCCAGAGGCCTAAAATGTGAGCTAGCATGAGCCTCTACATTAGGGCAACCACCAATCCCTCATGGAAACTTCTACTGAGCATCAAAATGATGACAGTGACGTTGTGCGCTGCCCTGCAATGGACATGTCTGTCTGATGAGTCACACGGCAACGAGAGAGACACCAGAAATCATAAGCCAATTAAAGCTCATGTACACCATGTCAAGATTATTTTTCTACATTTAGAAGCAGCACAATTTTAGTTAATCCTTAACCTACACACTGCTTGTTTCTGTTCCATTAATTATGCTCTTTTATGTATCTGAAGTTGTATTGATTTAGCCTAGCTTTTAGCTGACATTGTATGTTTGTATAAAAGATCATGTATTTTCACAAGATAAGGTAAATGGTACCAAGACCATGGCATTTAGTCCCAAGTCTGAGAGGCCTTCCTGTGATAGCAGTTTTCAGTTCAGCCTTACTGGGGGTTCAATGATTAACCGCCTACTTTAGGAGCTCAGCTGATGAGCTTGACAAGACCACACACTCCAGAAGAGCAGAGGAGGGCAGTTTTCATGGCAGTAGAAAACAAAGATAGGATAAGAGGAAGGGTGCAGCCATGCTGTTTCTGTGAACTCCTTCATTCTAGTAACACAGCTGAGCAGCTCAGTTGAGTTTGATGTTCAGGAGCTAGGCGTCTTTCTTTGAACACGGCGTCAGGTCCATTTGGAAGTTGTTCACCTGAGTCTGCTGTTTTCATTTATTGTAGGCCACACTGCCTTCCCCCACACCTACCCAATTCCACATCGCACTGGGTCTCGTTACCTAATTGCCCCTCGTCTCAGGTGTCGAGTTCCGTGTCCGAGGCCTTGGTCACATTGTGTGACCCGCCACGAACCTAGACTGAGTGTTTCGAGTTTCAGTGGCCCAACCCTAGAGAACAGAGGAAAGTGAGACAGAGGTGCTGTCCTGGCCTGGAACTGTGCTGCAGGTTCAATAATTCATCACACCTGCCTGAGGGGCATGCCATTGTGGCCCACCGTTTTTTTGGGCTGTGGCTGTGGGTGTGGGTGGTAGGACGGGAGCAGTTTGTCACACCCAAGGTCCTGCTCGCACTCATCACCGTGACCAACACTAACATACGGTAGTTTGTGTGGGATTGATGTTTAGTTGTCCTGTTTCTGATACATGACAGACCACTGTGTAGCATTCATTACAAGAGGTCCCTTTTGTCATTGTGTTCAGTATAACTGGAGAACCCAGAGAGACAGGACCATGATTTGGGGACAAGACTTTTATTATTTAGTTCCACGTTCCTTAACTGTAACACAGGAAGCCACTCTTTTTAACAAGCCAGTTTTTTGATGGCACAAAGGATTTATGTGGCCATTCTTCAGGTTGTAAGTGACATCTTGTTACTGATGGAGGGGAAAAAAAAAAAAAAAAAAAATCAGTTTCTGTCCTTACGTTGCACATTGTGGTGGTTGTTTTTTGGAGGCCAGCTGCATGGCTTTATTGTATATACAATGGCAGTAAAGCTCTTAAGGGCTTCTTTATATTAAACTGAGAACTCAGACTTGCTCTTACCATGGACGAGAAACCCAGGGTCTGCATAGGTTTGAACTACGACTCCTGTAAGGTGACATCGTAATTGACAGCAATCCCAGAGAAATGACCTGGAGGCCTGAATGATTAGGCGTTCTGTATTGGTGCTGTAGCGGGCGTCCTTCCTGTTAATCTCTGGTGCTCTCTTGTGACGCCAAATACAGCATGACTCGCCCATCAATTAATATCCCTCCAGACACGAGTTCTCTGAGCAGACCTGTGTGATGAAGGGCAGCCATGAGCTGGCCTCCCTCTTGTTCGTGTGGCTCCTGTGTGACACAGAGGTGGTCCTCACAATGACAGACCACCCCGAGAGAGATGGCGAGATCAACTTCGATAATCCAAGGGGTCACACGAAGAGTTCTAAAAGAAAAGAATCGTTTCTGAAGATAAAATTTATTCGTGATTTTTTTTTTTTTTTAAGCTCAAGGCAAACACAAGATACAAGTTCACGCCTTCAACTTGAAACTTGTTGTGAAGAAGGACACGCCCATGTTTTAACGGGTCACAGGCCCTTGCAATTGACACCCTGAAAGATTTATGGGACAATTTGCCACTGCACAGCTTCCTGCTCTTTCTCCTTCATTCTCGTCAGGAAGACAAAACAGGTGCAGTAAATGTTTCATGAATATGGTCCTTTGTCTTCCAGCGATAATGGGAAACGGGAAACTTGAGCCAAACCGTAGTCATGCTGGAGAACCTGGGGCTTATGGGAAACATTGTCAATGGGTTCTCTCCATTGGTACTAAATGGTCTGTTGTCAAAATTACCCTTCACATGTTCAGATTTCAGAAGCTGTATAAAGACAGGGCTACTGAAACACAGAATGGCATTAAAGTAGGATACACTGCGTCTCATGATGGGCGCTTCTGCTTGCATACCTAGAATTTTTGTGCTGCACAAATAACATCAGATAAAGCATTGTGTGCGGTCAACATTCCCTGGTGCTCATGGTGGGGGAGTAAAGGACATTGGTAGGGAACTGGATGATTTTCCTGAGGGCATGACTCCAGGCCTCATAGTGTCTATGCAACGGATCTGTCTCCTGGCAACATGAGTAAGCTTGAACAAATGGTCCAAGGAAAAACCAAACACCATAATTTTTATAAGCTAAATTGTTAAGCTCTTAACCAATATTTATGTCTTGTGATCAAACCAACTGCTAAACTGTAAAACTGAGCTTGTGGAAAAGGTGGTGTTCCAGTTGAAGCAGACAGTAGACAAAGGACACACATTTCTCATTTGATATTTAAACACTTTACTGTAAGAGATATAGGCCACAATAAATATCAAAATACAGTCGAGTTTGTACTTCCAAGCAGGTCTTCTGGTTCTTACAGGCCTGCAGGCCAGGATGTTATCAACTGTGACAGCCCATCAGCACGGGGGTTTGCAGGGAGGGGTGTCCAGGCGAGGCCCAGGCTTGCTTTTTAGTGGGAGGGTTTTAGATAATGGATGCCCCCTCAGCTTTGGGGGGAGGGGAGGAAGGGTAGAAAAGAGGAGGAGCCCAGGTCTACACTTTCTCCAGTACCCAGCAACAGGGGCCACGGCAATTGCTCCTACCCGCCCAACAGTGACAGCGATGATTCCCAGCAGGGCAGCGGCTCGACGCTGGCAACAATCAAGGCCGCACACAGAGCAGACTTTTCCTGCAGGTGCCCAGTGTAGTTCAACACCGCTCTCAATTCTCATTATCGCAAGTGTGACTTAACCGTCGTTCTCCATACCTTGTTTTACTTTCACGGCACAGCCCGGATAAGTGAGTGTGAGGAAAAAATGAGAGGAGATGAGGCAATGCAATTATTAGTACCTGAATCAGTTTATGGGGCTTTATAATTGAATTTGACTCCATTAAAATGTACAAATCAGTAGAATATAAGCCGCGGATGCCCTTTTCTGCTTCACCTGATTCAAGTTAATTGTGCTGTAATTTGATTTAGGCCACAGAATTCCATTATTGGATTAAATCAGCTAATTGGTGTAAATTCATTGTATGTGAAGAATCTGGACCTGATGCTCCTTGCAGGCTCCCTTAATCAAATTGAAATCCTTTTTTTATGGTAATGTAAGAAATAGTGCTGAAAAGGCGGGTTCATGTGGTCGCAGCTCTCCAGAGTACCGTTTGTATGTCGGTGATGCACATACAGGGCGTGGTGATGGCCAGTGATGTCATTCCTCAGCACACGCTGAGGCGGGCGACGCTGCCCCAAGTGTGCTCTGCTCCGTCGCTGCTCTGCAACAGGTCAGCAGAAAGGGCAGGGCAGGGAACATGAGGGGCCATCTCACTGCGAGGCTCGCTGTGAAGAACAGGCTGATGGGAATGAATCGGAATGAGCTCAGACCTCCAGGGAGGACACCTCGGCAATAACAACACTACCACCCCCCGCCTCCACCTCCCTGGCTTCCTCCTTTCCGATCACGTCAGCTGGATGAGAGGAAATCTAGACTGGAAGGAAGGGTGAGAAAAAGAGAGCTGTCCATTACAAAAAAATGAAATTGCATATTTGAGTGTTTTAGTTTATTGAACTGGATTTTTGCCATAACAATGTTTCCACCAGTGTGAAAGGACATGGCACCTGTTACAGGTGATGTTACAGATGATGTGTATCAGCTCTGCTAAAACCAGGCACACATTTGCCTAATGAAATATAAAGTTATAAGTTTTCATTCCTGGTTGACAAGTTGTGCTGTCTGTACTACAAGTGTTCTTATTGGGCTGTGGTTGTACTGTCTGGACTGCTAGTGTTCTCATTGGTCTGTGGTTGTGCTGTCGGGACTGCTGGTGTTCTCATTGGTCTGTGGTTGTACTGTCGGGACTGCTGGTGTTCTCATTGGGCTGTGGTTGTACTGTCGGGACTGCTGGTGTTCTTGTTGGACTGTGGTTGTACCATTGGGACTGCTGGAGTTCTCGTTGGGCTGTGGTTGTACTATCGGGACTGCTGGTGTTTTCATTGGGCTGTGGTGGTACTGTTGGGACTGCTGGTATTCTCAGTGGGCTGTGGTTGTACTACTCAGGTTTTGCATGTTTGACTGTGCCACGAGTGCTGTTTTATAAGGGAATCTCGCACAATGCAGCTCAGACTCTGTAGCTGACTCCAAACTGGTGGCTTGCTGCTGCTTCTAATGGCAGCATTCAATACCATGACTGCAGCACTGAGCATTTGGACTGGTGCTGGTGAGACCACAGACTGTGTCAGAGAGAGGGTGTAGGGACAGCTGGACTCTCAGACAGAGGAACGCTGGACTGGGAGGGTGAGAGCAGTCATCTGTCAGCTCAATGCCACCTGTGATTTTGGACAAGAGCAATGTGCCTTAGCCAAGGGGTGTTGAGTACAAGATGCCAGGGCTGGTGGTGTGAGGCAGTGGGTGGAGAGGATGGTCTGTGGCCTGGAGAAGGCCACAGCTGGAGGGTAATGGGGCTGGCATGGTAGTGCAGTCCTTGAGAAACAAGGCAATAATCCTTGGCATCAGCTCCTTCCATATAATGCACCTCAGGAAGTGCCTGATGTGTTGAGTTCAACACCAGAGCAGCTTTGGTGACTCAGTCCAGATTTGTGTAAGGATTATTATGAAGACTTGCGCTTTCCCAAGACAGTCACAAGAAGTTAGGCTGTTTACATTTAGTTGAGGGAGATGTTGCACTGGCCAGGAAATGAACCCAAGTCTCCCACATTGCTGACATGAATTTAGTCTTTAAATCATAAATTACCAGTCATATGATATGACACAATGCATGCTATATATCATATGATACATAGCATGTATTGTATATAGACATGCATACGTACATACATACATACATACACTCATTATGTATGTATAAAGTTAAAAGCAGGAGTGTTGCATTCAAGAGAGTGCTAAACTAAGATAAAAAAAAAATGCATTGAAGCTCTTTACAACAGGCTTTCATAGGGTTTCAGAGAGTGCTGAGGCTCATCTGCAGTTCAGCCTGAATCCTCTAGCCAATGATCAGGTCACCCAAGTGAGACTAATGTAAACAATTATTAGGTAATCAAATGTCATCAAATTGCTAATTGGGAGACATTTCTTTAACCAGGGCTGAGCATGGTTAAACGGTTGACAGGCCTATTGTAGGCCCCATGTTAGAGGTGAAAGCTGCCTGGCCCTCCACGCAGGCCAGCGGAATCACGCTCGCTTGCACTGCACACACAGGTCCCGTGACGACACCTGCTTGGTACGTCGCCATGGTCACAACTGCCCTTCCTCCTCAGCAAAGGGCTCCTCCAACACTGAACATCCTCCGCTGTTCAACATCGGGGGGGGGGGGGGGGGGCCCCCCGCCGCCCCCCCCCCGCCCCCCGCCCCCCACGCCGCCCCAACCGCCGCGCCCCCGCACGGGGGGCCCGAGGGGGGAGGGGAGGGACGGAGGG
>JABJVR010000065.1:5152220-5181062 GCA_025773905.1 Chitala chitala
TTCTCCTCCTCTGTTCTGTACACAGCTAGGTCAGTTTGAAAAGGGAAAGGATCCACTGGCAATCACCATTAGCCGTGACAAAACGAGGCGCCCTTGAAAATGGTTTGTGACAGCAATCTGATAGGGCTGGTGAGATGTGCTCTGAAGGA
This sequence comes from Chitala chitala, assembly GCA_025773905.1. Classification (NCBI taxonomy): domain Eukaryota; kingdom Metazoa; phylum Chordata; class Actinopteri; order Osteoglossiformes; family Notopteridae; genus Chitala; species Chitala chitala. Next base: position 5,152,370 of record JABJVR010000065.1, read on the forward strand.
GAGATCAAGAACGGCGACTCCCAATGAAGCATGGGTAATTGGCCCTACTTATACAGGCCCCGATTGACAAATGCAAATTAGCGGTGTGGGTGATAGAACGCACTCTGAACCTCCAGCCAAGACTTTAATCTCCCCATCTTCTATACATCAATTATTTCCTTTCCACAAAAAGCCCTTCCAACTGCTTTGCTATGCAGATGGCATGCTGTCATTACATCTTAGGTCAGTGCAAATTTTAACCTATAGGCTTTTTGATTTATGAGCAGGCATTGTGAAAACCATATGCTGGACTTTTACATTTTTGATGATTGTGTGGCATGTTGTAGATGTTCCGGGTCTGCATGTTAGGGAGTGGGACTCTTCAGCAGGGGAGGCCAAAAGAGCACTCTCAGCGGTCTTTAGCCAAGAAGGGTCAGAGGGCTCCAAACCAAAAGGAAACAGAAAAAGGCTGTTTTTTATTTTTTTTGCAAAAAAGGAAAAAATCTTGCATGTGATATGCTGTGCTTTCATCACACGAGTTATTTTTGTCGAAGCAGAACCGGTGACTCTGCGGGCAGGCCCTTAGTGTTTGCCCCAGTTCTCCGTCTACCTTGGCCCTGCATGTGTTCAAATGGTGTCACAGAATGTAAGTCAGTGAGCAGTCAGCGGAGGGCAGGTCTCTCAGCAGAGCCGTCTGCCCCTCCCCCTGCGCTTCCTCACACAACACTGCTGTTTTATATACTCTTGCGCCTGGACTTGGCATGCCATTAACAGTTTGACACGTTGGCAGATTCCAGTATTAATATGTTCAGCTGCACATATTTAGTAGTGGTGCACAGTAAGTGTATTATGGTGTCTGTGTCAGTTGGTTATGTATCTCTTCACACCAAGGATGCCCCAACAAACTTTAGAGCAGGTGGTGTGCAAAAGGATACATAGGTAAGGTTGAAGCCAGATGACACTGAGGGTAGGAACTGAAACCACCACAGTCAGGAGGAAAACAAAACTTTTGGGGGTCCAAGGTCAATCCACTGCCCAACCCCCATGGGCAGGCAAGCTAACATTAAACAGTATTGACTCAATGTAAGGACTATATAACTCTAACATCAAGAAAGTCCACCTGTATGCCGAGTCTGGATGTAGATCACTTTAAGATGACAGGTTCCCTTGAGTGAAAGGCAAGTATAATTTCGGTTTCATTTGAACAGTGCGCATCTATTAAGTGTTGAATTCTGTAACGATCAAATTATTTTAACATGAACTACTGTAAGGAGAAGGTTGTAAGATTCAAAGCTGGGTTAAAAAAAAAAAAAATCAACAGTTGGCACTGAAACTATTCACAGTTAATCCTGTCAAAAGAAGGTTATGATTTTAAAGAAGTTTCACTGAAGGCAGCTTGACCTTACAGCTTGTATGCTGACTCCATAGCATGTTTTCAGTCAGTGCTCCACATCACACACGTGACCGTGAGCTACCGTAACAAAATCATTTGTCATGCAGCTAAACAAAATGTGAAGAGAACTTTTCCAATACATTAGGCTGCAGGTTACAAACTAATTATAGCTGACAATCTCTGTTTAAATCCAATCAGCAAGGGAGCTTTTGCTTTAAGCAAAGAAGCACTTCAATGACAAAGACTTAACACATTTTCTTTTAATATTTGAATGTACTCATGCAGGGATGGGCCATAGCAGACAGTCTGTGTCCCTAAGAAGGGACTCTAAGGACAATGAAGGTGGCACATCAGGCACAGTAGACGTACCATAAAATTAAATGACAAGAACTAAAGGCATGTTTCAGAATTTCAAAATAAAAGTGGTAGGAATAGCTGATGCCGTGTTCAATTAAAAATGTAAAGTATGCACAACTGTCATGTTGTAACAGCACTATTTTATTACGAATGCGCAGCAATAAACATCAGAAGGAGTGTGAGGAAAAGAGGTAGAACAACTGGGAATAGAACTGTGAAATTGAGTTATAGTTGATGTTATGTTGTATCTTTTACTTACAGCTCTAAGTTTGTATACACTTTCAAATTATTAACAAAATAACATTACAACTGGCACATCAGCATGTTGTTGGCTGTTTGGTCTGATTAGAAAATACAGAGCGACGTGGAAGGGTCAGAAGGAAAGTTTGTTTCCGGATATAATTAATTTTATCAAACATACAAAAAAAATCTTGCTCTCTACCATTATAGGAGTAAATATATTTCATTACTATTCACATCTTCAATTTTTTTTTTTTTGGGGTGGGGGGTGTATTCTTGCTTCTCACCAAGTCTATACCTAATAATTGTACTATTACATAATATACATTATCAATCTTATGACAAAATCATTATTAATTTCACAGAATTCCCTACAATGAAATGATAAGATGTGTGACAAACCGTATTGTAGCTGCTCCTTGTTCTGAGTAATAAGTGAGGCTGCTGGTCTGAAGTACAGGCACAGACTTTAGAATTAGACGGTCATCTCAGAAATAACCATCTAGAAGGCAAGGTTCAGCGACATTAGTGTTACCAGTGATATGCACCTGCAAATTTTTCATTTCAAATTCAAAGGTACCAAATGTGCATTCTTTTTCATTCATGTATCAGAAAACGGGAATGTATTCCAGCTTCTGGAGCCATATAATCAGTTGAAAATGTCACCATGGCTTAACAAATAGTGTGTGCAACATGTGCGCGTATGTGGATACCTCTCCACTTCTCCTTTCTGTGACATCTCACAGACCATGTTGCTGCATCTGGCTTCCTTCCCTGTGGCTCTTCAACATGTGATGCTCCTGAGGCAGTGGCAGTGGGGGTGGGGGTTGTGTGGCAGAGTGTAGCTGCGGTGAGGAGGTGTATGTGACAGACAGTGACACGAGGAGGTCTGTGTGACAGACAGTGACGCGAGGAGGTCTGCGTGATAGACAGTGACGCGTGGAGGTCTACATGATAAACATTGGCACTTGGTTTCCTTACTGTAGCATGTCTTTCTGTCAGCATAGCTCCTTACTCAGCGCTGACCTCTACATGAATGCAGGGTGTGCAAAACACTGGGGGGGTCGGGGGGTCTGGGGAGGCAGCTGCTCGTGGTCCCGGCCGATGAAATTTATGACACACCCTGTCTGAGCTTCAGGAAGCAGGCTCTGCGAGAGTGGGCAGCATTGTTTGTTGTACATGCGAGCAGGCAGTTTGACTGGCTGAGTCATTCGCTTGTGTTTTTTATTCTGATGTGACATCATGCCATGGCACCCGACTCTGGGATTGGTACGCGAGTGAGACCCAGTACTGTGGGTCTTTTAGTGCGTGGGACTGCTGGTTCACAAGGGGGAGTGTGTGTGTCTTGAAGGTGTGTGGGAGGGATTTGAGGTTGGGTGAGGGTGGGGGTGGGTGAGGCCTGTGGGACTTCTCCCAGGAGACACAATGTGACCCACTGAATCTGCCTGGGCCAGGCATTAAGCCCCTAGGAGACTGCCTGTCAGGCTGGGTCTCCTGAACCCAGCATGAAGGGGGGAGTTAGGACATGGGGTAAATCCCTGCCCAGTCAGAGGAGGCCCCACTGGGGCTTGCTCTTCTATCACAGTGCCAGTGGGACAGCTCCCCGCGGATGATGGATGTTTGTGCCTCTCTGAAATTGCCTGCCATCCCTGTTGACTTCTGAGACAGCTCATTTTCTAGCCCTCTCCACCCCCCTCACACATGCGGCTGCAGGGATGCCTTCTGGAGTGCTGTAGCATTGTCTAGTAGCTGACTACCACTATAATAAAAGCCTTCATGACAAGTCACAGCCACTTTCTTATACCGTAATGACAATAAGAGTCCTAAGAGAGCCAGCCACTACACAACCTTTTAAGGCCATCAAGGACAGCTCCACAGTTACTACCACTCACTAACACTGCCATGATTTCACAATAAAAGTCCTTACAATCAATTTCTACTACTCCCTTACACTATCATGAGTAACTTCAGAATAAAAGCCCTTGCAATTAATTACTACAGCTCCCTAACACTATCACAACTAACTTCACAATAAAAGTCCTTACAATCAGTTTCTACTACTCCTTAACACTATCATGACTAATTTCAGAATAAAAGCTTTTCTTTTTTCTTTATGTTTACTACTACCATTCCTTAAAACCAGTCCTGACGAAAACTAATTTATAGAACACCTTGCAACACCAGCTTAAGTTCAATTCACTTTTTTAATATAGCGTCTTTCACAAATTGACTCAAGGTCCTTTACAGGAGTGGGTGCACAAAACATACATAGGTAAAGTAAAGCCAGCAACAACAGATGAAAGGAACCACAAACTGCAATCTGGCCAAGTGCTAAAATGAGGCTTCTTCGCTAATGAAAACGAGATGGAATGAAAATTTTGAGTGAATTTTAAAAGCTAAAACATTACAGTACATAACAGTATTCCTGAGAAAATAGCAAATAGTCTCAGTGGTGCTGCACTGTGGACACAGTAGCCTACCAGTTATGTTGTATATTACACCATTCAAGACATGTATTACATGAGATAATACACAATGGATAATAATTGGAGTTATGCTGAAGTGTAGGAAAAAAATCATAAAGCCTCTGGATGAAATCTATTTAAAAGACATTATGAATAAGGACTGAGACTGGAAAGCTGATCAGCTGACTTGAGACGAGGCAGAGTTACCGGAAACTCATCCTGCACATGCAGAAGAAGATGCCTGTGAGATGCTATAGCATTTGTTGCCAGCATTCTTTTATTTGTCACTTTCAATGTTGCAATATTGTTCTGACCCAAAGGAAGCACAGAAGCTACCTTATCTCAAACATGACAAGGTAACAAAGAAGAATGAAAGTGCTGTGTTAGTAAAGAAAAGTGCTGTGTTACAGAACAAAAGTGCTGTTACCTGATGGAAGTGCTGTGTTACTGAACAAAGGTGGTGTGTAACTGGACGAAAGTGCTGTGTAACTGCAGGCTTCAGCTGAAGGATAGTGTAACAAGTGGTTAAGAATATGGTTGGCAAAGACTGTGAGCACAAATCCGACTGTGAGCTGGTGCGTGCTCCTTCTCCTGTACCTTAAACCTGCATTAACCTTAACTGTTAAAAACACACTTTTACATACATCAAAAGACAGGTAGGTTTCTCTATGAAAAAATGTGAATAAGAAATGAGTAACAACTTTACTAATAACAATAATACTAATTATGGCTGCCTTAAACTGAGGAATAAACTAAAAGCAAGAGGGGACAAAAAGAGGTTTTCTATTTGTACTGTGATGGTAGGCAAACAGTACAGACCCCTCTGGGACCTAGAGCTCCTGACGGCAGCGGTGTGGGAGGTGTGGTCGCAGTCCACCAGGGACGGGGTGCCTGAATGATGTAAGACTGTGAAACAGGGCACCAGTGGGCTACCTCACCTTCCGTCTGTCTTCAGGGCCCATGAACGCAAGCCCTGGTTACAGGAAGGGACCTGGGGAAATGCAGCAGACCCATGGGGGGAAACATGTGGTAGGCCTGTGAGTGACTGAAAGGAGGGAGGGAGGGAGGCAGAGGGAGGGGGAGAGATAGGAAGAGGGAGAGGGTTAGAGAAGGAGAGAGAGAGTGGCTAATGCACGTGATACCCAAGCCTGATAACAGCATACTTCTGTGTAAGGTTTCGTTTGGCCCATCCATCAGATTACCCTTTTTTATCTGTACTTTTTTCTACATTTAAAAATCTATCTACATTTCTTCAGTTTGCCTTTAAGCTTGCCTTCTGTCCTCTGCGTGGTTTGGCCAATGGACAGATAGTACTACTAAAGTCCGAATTCAGCAGAGTCACTGGGCATGACTATAAATGGTGGATATTGTGGTGTCAGCTGAGCTGGTTCTTTGTGCTGGATGGACACGTGGCAGCATTTTTAAGCCTCCCTTGATGGGGATGTTTTGAAGGTAAGAGAGCGGTGCTATGACAGTACCGTCGTGTGTGGCCACAGCCTCTGCTCCCTTCTCCTCCCCCTTACCTGTTGCTGTGAGTGAATAGAGGTGTCTATTAGCTCCTCAGCAGGGACTGCAGGTGTTCCTGGCCTGGGACAGGTGGTGAACGCACCCCACGGCCTCCAGGTAGCTCACAGCTTGAAGACTGTACCAATTAGACCCCTCCCTCACTGCAGCTGGTGTGGGGGGGGGGGGTAACACTACCACCCCCTCCCCCCACTCAGCTTAGTTCAGCTTTGTTGTTCCTGTGCAGCCGGTGTTGTCTTGACACACACCACCTCTACACACCAGCTCTCGTTACCTCTCGGTGAATGTGTAAACACAAGCCATATGCAGAGCATGCCTTTGGCAGCACACTGGCTCTGCTCATGTATGTGCTGTTTCGTGATTGCTGGAGTCTGCTATCTGCCGTGCACCGTGTCACATTCAGTTCTAAAACACTTACCTTCTGGGATTTCGTTGTTTATAAGCACTACATAATCTATATGTTTCATAAAGCCAAGATCTGTGCCTTTATTTTCAGTTGGCGTATTTATCCAGAGCAGTTCTGCTCATATACGTGGTGCAGTATATTATTTTAATTTACACAAAATACATTGGTGCAGGGCATGGCAGTAGAGCTGACGTGAGTAAACTCAGGGACCTTCAGGTTACAAGGCTGCGTCCTCATAAACACCATGCCATCTACTGGGCTTTTGAATGTAAGACCATGCGGCTCCCAAATTGTTTGATGAGTGACAGCCAAGCAAACACAGCCTGTAGGGGATTAAAACAATGGAGCGTAAAACTGCCCTTCTCACGCGCTGAGAGGCTGGCTACCTGGCGGAAACCCAGGCTCCGGGCAACCAATCAGCATAGAGGGTGGCCACAACGCCAGGTGCTACAGGCTCATCGACTTCCAGAGCTGCATGGGCTACAGGGCCCCAGGCTGAATGAATAGCATGCTGTCATGGGCAGAGAGACCATGTCGGGTGGGTGCTTAACGAAAGGCTGCTGCCCCAGCTCGTGTGTTTTCTGTGTGACAGAGCAGGACGGGTCATATGACTGTCGGCTCCCAATGGAGGGGCTCATCTCTGCACGCACCAGATAAAGGGCGATTTACAGTGGCCATAAGTGCACAGAGGCACATCCCTCCTCAGGGCGGTGATTGATCACACCAGCAGTGAGTGCAGCAACAAAGGACAGCCCCCCCCCCACACACACACCTACACACAAACACACAGACACACACACACACACACACACACACACACTCTCCTCTCAAACCAGTGTAAACATATCGCTTCTCATTCTGCAGGGAGACGGATGGGCTGGTCCTGACACTGAAGCAGGGAGCAAACCCATCAATCGCCAGGCCGCCCACAGGAGTCAGCAGCACACCAGCCACGCGTGTGCTGCCCAGAGCGCTCGCTGGCACCCGATGGCGCCTCAGGAGGCCCAGCACTGAGGGGGAGGCACAAGCGGAGTTCTGGCCAGACACATGTTGGTAAACGCCCCTGACAACAGGCACAGTGTGGGCTGCCGTGCCACGTTCTTTGCTGGAAAACGGCAAGCGGCACGTGTATAAAGCAGCCGATATCAGCGACAGGTGGAAAGCAGGCCAGCTGGTACATTAACAGTCAAGACAGAGCAACTCCAAGTCATGTGATACATCGCCTTGGTTACCATTCACCAGAATGTAACCAAGTGGCCTGGATATACCCAGAATGCAAGACCTCGGGTGACTTCTCTTTTACCGAATCAGAATTGCTTCGAAGTGAATGCGGCACATTGTGCTGTTTGACGTTTAAAATGTTCACATCTCCTTATTGTAACAGTTTGTGGGTGCCTAACTGACAAACTCACCACCTGTTGCATGCTATAAAATGGTACAACTTTAGAAGCACATTCATAACCAGAGTGAAATGACGTGAAGATGTTTCACTACGGTAAATGAGTTAACTATTTTGACTTTGAAAAAAACAAAACGTGTTTCTATTTGTGCCCTAACAGCTACAGGGATTTCCGATAAAAAAACAGCTCTCCAGGATGTCATTAAAAAAGAAAAATGGGTTTGTATATACTGGAAATTCTATTTATTAGTGATAGTTTACTGATTATTGTCAGTGTCTTCTCAATAAAAAACACATTTACTTCTTCAGAATTTCCAGTCTTTGTACACCGACTGTTTATAATTGTACAGTTAAAATGAATAAAATGAACATGATTTTTTTAATGATTTGTTTATGGTTTCTTTTTGTGCTGCCTGAACACGAGGCACTGCATTGAGTTCTCTCTCTCCGTTAAATGCATGAAACAGGCCTTCATGTCTGCCCCCTCCGATGTGCATGTACGAGTGTGTGCCTGTGTTTCAATTTGCTGCTGCCTGTTTGCATTATCTACTACATTACCACAGTGAATAGTGTTGCTCTACACTATACAGTACGTTTGCATTTGTTCTAGCGTATTGTGGAGCACAGCACAGTCAGCTCTGTGCCAGAGTCACAACCTGAGCCCCGTGCACTGTCACACACTGACACAGTGCAGCTGGGCTACTGAGCCTTCCTCCCCAGTCGAGAAATACATCCTGTCAATCTGACCGTATTTTAAAACGGCCAAATCAATCGCCGTAAACAACTCAGCAGGTTGAGTGTAGAGCAAAGCGAAATTAAAAAAACACCCAACAGCAAGAAAAATACCGTGGCATTCAGATGGACCTAAAATGTTTAGCAAGGTAAGGTAATGAACTTGTTTTCAGGTTCTAGAAATGTAGCTCTGTCTGTAGAAAAAGGCGCATTACTCAGTGAATATTCAGCAGTATGAACTAAAAAGTGTAAAATATGATTAAAGCTTAGTTAAAATATATTAATTTAATACAGAAGATGTCTATGTTGTTGAACAAGATGGAGTGCAGAGTATACACTTAAGAGAATGATTACTGATAAGAACTTTACTTGTACCTCCACACACAGTCTCTTCCTGCTAACTGCATGGACACAGCATACACTTTATTGTTGTGCTCAACCTCAGCCGAATGTGTGAAACCCAGAGATTGTGTCACAGTGCACTGAAGCAGGCCGTCCACCTCTTTGTCTCGGTGAGCCTTCCCCTTTGCAGCCCTACTGTAGCATGAAACATTTCACTTGATGGAGGAAGGAAAGGCCTGCCATGGAAAAAATGATTTCCAGGCTCCTGAATAATTTAGCAGGGAGGCTGTGGGGGGAGAAGAGAGGAGAGAAGCTGGAGGTGTGCCAAAGCTTTGGTGGTGGGAGGGTGGGGGCTGTTCAGGAGGTAAACCCCTTGGTGAGTTACACAAGGAGATTGCACATCTCCGATCTCGTGGCACAATTTTGCCATGAGTCGGACACTGATGTGGGAGAACTCTCTTACCAGCAACAAGGCAGCATTGGTTACATTGATGGTCTGCAAATGGAGCTATGGACCACGATCGTATCCTAAATTAGGGCAATTCTCAAATCGATGATAAAATTCACATTTTCATTGAGTTGTTAAGAAAGCACATAAAGTAAAAAGGATTATGAGTGAGGGAGAGTTTTGAAGGTAAAAGAGTATGGCTGTATCTATAATTGCACAGGATATTCCAGAGTGGACTGTATACTATTAGGCTGGCAGCATCGATGCATGTCCATCCCATAAATCCTGTGTCCACTACACATTTATTCTGGGCACAAATGTTGACATGAAACAAGACAGTGGGCACTCATGCCCACCCTACCAGTGACTGCTGATTGCTGTCCCTCAGCACCATCTTGACCTCATTAATTTTCCATGGCACCAAAAGATAAACACTACCAATTTGTCCTGCATGCTCAGATGAGCTATCCCACAATTCCTTTCTCCCAAATTACACAAATCACAATGAGAGACAGACTGACGGCGCTGCCGCTAGCAAACCTGCCCCTTCTGCATGAGAGAAGCAGCTTTCTCTAAGGACAGACACCCCTCCTCCCCCAGCTACGCCTCCGTCCTCTCCCTGGCAGCCGCCCGAGCCTGACATCAATCGGCACGGCCCTCACAGAGGTAGACAAGCCCCGGCAAACAGCTATTCCTTCGAGTCTGGGCCTTTACAGATGGTACTCACGCTGTGTTGTTATCACCACAATGGCTGAGCAATCCCCCCACCCTCCCCCATCCCCCAGCACCAAGCAGACACAGCAGACCTTCCAGGGCCCCGCCTTTGAAGAGAGGGGCTTTAGTGTGGGCCCTGGCACCAGCGCGTTCATCTGTCAGGGCCCTGTGTTCCCGTGGCCCCGGCCGGCTCAAAGGCAGAACGGGAGGCTTTTTTCTGTTTGATAAACGCACTACAATGGCCGCCCTGTTGGCTTAGCTAAAACAACATATAAATCCTCCCGCAGTTGGACTGCCGAGTTGTCGGTGGCTTACATAAATCACCCCTTGGGGAAGCGCCGTCACCGTTCCCGTGCCAAGGCCCCGCGCAGGATGGGGGGCCGACCCTCTCCAGAACGCCGCCTTATCAGTGGTGCACAAAAAGGTACTGGCAGTGCCAGGGGCGGGGCTCCGGACTTCGTTCTCCAGCGTGGCCTGTCACAGACACAAAGAGTCCGCCAGTATCACGACAACAGTTGAGAAAGGCCATCAGAGGCCTCGGCCCTTGGAAAACATCTTAATTTGACTCTCAGTTTTCACCCAATGATCCTCTAACATCACTCCTCTCCTACCACTACAGCTCAAGGTCTCCTCAGCAACATACCTCAGTGTCCTGTTCAACTCCACACCTCAGTGGATCTCAAAACTATAACTGAATGACAGACCTCAACCCTCAGTTCATCCAACGATCATAACAGAGGACTGTTATTTATTTATGAATATGTTATATGTTTTCAAAACAAGTTTTCCACTCAAGTGCCCATTCCGCTTTTCATGTTGAAAAGCAGACAGGGAGATGTTAGCATTCCAGGGATTTTCTAGTGCGTGGAGATACCTCCTGCTTGTGGATTGGTGAGATATGCAGAAACATACATATGCATGCTGATCCTGCTTACTGTTTGTCTTCTACTTGTGGATTGGCCTGATATGTAGTAATAAAATGACCTCACCTACTGTTTGTCTCCAGCTTGTAGATTGGCCAGATTTGCAGAAAGAAGATGCACACCTACCATTGGTTTCCTGCTTGTGGATTGGCCAGATTTGCAGAAACAGGCTGACCTCACATACTGTTTGTTTCCTGTTTGTGGATTGGCCAGATTTGCTGAAACAGGTACATCCCGCCTACTCTTCATGGCTTTAGTAAGTTTTAATCCTTTTGTTGTAGCTAAAATTATAGTTGAATGAGAAGGTTGTCCTTAAAATTAGTACAGTGGCAAGTGTTAGTCATACTTTTATTAGACAAATAGTGGTGGTATCACACAAAAGCTCAACTAAGGACAACTGATCACTTCTGTAAAGGGTGTCTGTTGAAACACACGTCATGCTCTCTTGCTGTCACTCTCCCTACCCCTCACACACACACACACACACACACACACACACACACACACACACACCACACACACATCAGAGTAAGTGTGTAACTGTGTGGTATGTGCTCCAACCACTTCACTCGCAGCATCCCGTGCCAGCAGGGGCTGAGTGTTATTACCCAAACACATCAGCAGTGAGGACAGCTTGGGCCAGGGGAGGGAGGTGGGGATGGGTAGAAACCATGATGACAAACAGGAAGCGGTGAGTCAGTGGGGGGAGCTGCTATCCTCTTTCCCACTGTCAGCGCATGACCTGCCCAGCCCCCGCTCCTTATCGTCCTCCCCCCCACACTAGCTTCCCTTCCCCCACAGCACCCCCTCCCCCAGCCTGCCCCCGCTTGGAATCCCCCACCCCCTCTGGCCCCCATCCCCCGCTACGCTGCCGGCTGGGATAGGCGGGGTCAAGTGGGCCCTGCTGTGTGTACGTGGGGGTGTAGGGGGGAGGTGAGCATAGCATGGATCTTCAGATTAGCTCTTCAGTCAGAGGGACAAAAGGACCTTTTCCCTCCCCCTCCGGCCCCACCCCCCTCCTTGTGCTACTTGAATCAGGCAGGCGAACACTAAGGGGCAGGATGGATGGGCTCGGGGGGAGGGGGCATATGGCCACATCACACAAGGGAGAAAAAACAACATCCCCCAGAGGAAAGGTTTTCAAGTGCCCGAGAACAACAAATCCGTTACCCCTCAGCCATCTAACATTGAGCACTACTGCTGCTCTAACCAGTCACGCCAGTTTGTCTTGATCTCCTGAGGTCGGACTTGGGGAGTCATTACGGGCGTGTCCCCATAATCAAACCGGACTACTTTACCAATACTGTTCCAAAAGAGGAATAAACTTTGGTGTGCACCTTCTGATGCATGTCCTTAAAATTGCAGTTTCTCCTGTTTGTCCAGTTACTGACCATATAAAACACAATGAATCCATCTACTCCTTGTGTTCTCATTTTAATTCACCTGCTTAATCTATGATGAGACCAGAAAATATCAGATAGTTTAGCAAATCCTACTATGCAGACTAAATAACTGCTAAGTTTACAGCACAGCTGGAACCGTCCTTGTGTTAACATTTACAGAGCATAAGCAAATATATATAAATATCCTCAGGACTTTCTGTGTTGAAAAGAACCAAACCAAACCAGTGGACAAAAAAGTTAGGGCACTCCTTCTTTGAAGTTAAAAACATGCAGTCAGGCAGTAAAGGACAAACCATCACACTGAAAGCTGTACTGAAAACTTATTCTAAGGTTGTCAACAACATTCATTCATGTAGGTCAAAACATTTTGATGACTACAGGAAATCTCACTGTAAACAGCCCTGTGCCGTAACATAAAAAAAATTTTTATAAAGGGGGAAATATCTTGGCATTTTCCTCTTGTATTGTTTGGGTTAGAAGTGAACAGGGGAATACCACCACTAAGTAAAGTTTAAAAATCCAAGACATTTGTACAGGATGTAAGAAATCACCACGGTACCACTAGTTGGACACAAATAGTATTTTTTGGGAGTATCTGTACCCGAGTTTTTAAATTTCTGTTGAATTTTACTCCATTACTTTTCTTAAAAGAATGCATACTTTTACTCTGATGTATTTCCCACTTGGTATTCCTGTTACTTACTACAAAAACATTACACCCAGTCTGTGAGGTCAACATAACAAGCTTGGGCAGGTTAAGAGCAGCAGAAAGAAGCTATCGTGGAAGCAGCAGCATCCTCCTCTAGCAGCAGTGATGCTGCCCCAACACCATTGCTATGTCTGCTCTCCTGCTTTAAACAAGTCAGACCACCCGTGGCCGTATCTCCAAGATATGGCCACGGGTGGTCTGTTTGTGTGTGTGTGTGGGTGGTCTGTTTGTGCGTGTGTTTTCTGTTTTAATTTTAGGTAGTGAAATAATTAATAATAAAAAAAGACAACACAAAATTCAGCTGCTTTTTTAATGAGACACTTCTACTTTCAGTACTACTGTTGATACTTATGTATAGTTAATAACAGATACTTTCCTACTTACACTTCAGTGATATTACAGTGGGTGACTTTGACTTAAGTAATTTTATAGTTAAATATCTGAACTTTTACTTAAGTGTGGCTTTCAGGTACTTTATACAACACTGTAATCTACTGTTTGCTTATAGCCTTAATGGATGTAACCATAAATGGTTGGTTCTGCCATGGAGTTCTAATGTATTTTTTATAACATGGTTCAACATGCAGCCCCATGTTACAGAAACTGGCTGTGGAGAAGAAAGGTGTGGATATCTGTGTCCTCTCCAAAGTCAGCAAATTCACAAAACTTTTTGAATACCATGCACCTGGAGAAGACAAGTACAGCCAATAGGAGACTTACTCAGTGCAGTCAAAGAGCACACTGCCACCAAGTGGGAGAGAGGGGAACTGCAGATCCAGTCCTTTGTAGACACTCTCAGGACTGTACCGATATGTTGTGTACGATGCAACTGGTGCCAAACACAGCCAGCACTTATTCAGTCATAATTATTCATTACAGGAGAAGGGGAACCCATAAAAACAAAATAAATATATGGTGTTTCTTTTTCAAGATGCTATGCTTTATGTTCACATACTGTACATAAGGGTTAATATGTATGCTAGAGGCTTAGCTACTTAGGTTTCTCTCGCAGTGGGCTGTTGGGGACACGGTGACTCACAGGCCACTGGAGCATGATCCCTTTTGACACATCTGGAACGAGCTGCCATGAAGACAGCAGCAGCAGGGCGCCCGGCTGACCTTTGCCCTCTCCCAGGGAGGTCCCACTCAGCCGGAGCGGACCAGGCCTGGTGAATGGCAGCTTGGTCTGCTGATTAAACACTGTTGTGTATGCTGGGGAGGGAGGCGGGGAGTCGTGGGTAGAGGCCCGCCCCCCACACACAAACTCTGCTTCGGAACACATAGCGTGCCACTTCACAGGCCATCAGCAAAAGGAGTAATTACAAGTGTTCCAATCTCTATACCTTGTGCGGAGAATGCAGCCCATCTCCACACGGTGTTGGAGGCATAAGGCGACATGCTTCCGCCCATGGACTTCCTTTCAGTTTACAAAGACGCTTCCTGCGCCAGCGGAAATGCTGTGGCCTGCGTTTTCAGAGAAACCTGCAAGCAAGAGTGGAGCATGCGCTGTAATAGTTAGTGTGTGTTTAAGGCGCATAGCTGCTGCATTCAATAACGTGTATGTGCTGATGATGACCTGCCCCAGCAAACCCCGCTCCCCAACACTGATTCTGCAAGCAGGAAAAATGAGGCCATTGCAGCCCTCACCTTTCCCCTGGTAAGCAGGGTGGCTGGGAAATGGGGGGGGGCACCACCCACTGTCACTTCTCACCTTTGTCTCAAACCTGCTGTGTGTGTGTTTGTGTGTGTCCTCCAGCGAGTGAACCTCTAGATCACCAGCTACCACTGTTCTGGGCAGTGCCATGCCCAGTTCAACGGTGCTTTTGAGAAACTCCTTACTACAAAGTGGGGAAAGACACAGAAATGTGACATCAGCAAGGCTGAAATAAAAAGCTCATAAGCGCATACTAAATTCTTTTTATTTTCTACAGACACAAAGAATAATGTTTTTTAAGACAATAAATATGGATTTGTGAGATCTATAACATTTAATGCAACATTGTCTTAAGAATTTATTAGGATTAGTATGGTATATGCATACATTTTATCAATTAATTTCAATTAAATTCAACTTATTTTCTCTATATATAGTACCTTTCATAACAGTGGCCGATGGCACTTGCTGGGACTGAGAACACATAGGTGAAGTCACTTACACTTGCTGTGCTTCCTCTACTGACCTAACATATTTTGTCAGCAAAAACACAAGTAGCGCTTATGTCCATTTACAGTATTTACATGAATACACGAATCTTGTTTACCTGTGGCTCAGTCCCACAATCTTTCAGTTTTGGTTCAGCTTCTAACCCATTACATCTATTCTGGTTTCTTATTTTGCCATCAGTTGACCTGGATCGGCCCAGAGAATTCTGAGATTGCTCAAAATGTAATCCCTTTTGCAATTATAGAGAATGTCACTTTCAAACCTCTCCTAATGCAGCTGCAAAAAGAATAAGACTATAATTAATAAAAAATGCCATCAACTTTTAATAATTTATGGTTTCTATAGGATATTCCTTATAATTCAACATTTTACTACAGGCACTACAAAAACCAATTCCAAACGTGTCCATCTTGGGGTACGCAGCCATAACTCAATTTGGCATTGCTAAGTAAAAGGTGCCTTCAAATCTACTATTTTTGTCAGACAAATCAAGACCCTATCCATTCTGTTCTATTAGTTAAGTTATAATTACAGATATGCCCAACTAATAATAGAGTGTGGTCCCTTTTGCTTTGTTTAGTTTGAACACAGGGTGGCATATGCCCTTTTTCTGTGGCGTGATGTGTTGCAGTTGATAAATCAGGCTCCATACTGGCCTGCATGTCAAACACTGGCCACAGGCAGCACAGTGACCCACTGTAGTTTCTGCAGTAAATGGACAAGCAGTATTGGCCTGCCCACATCTCCCAGCATGCAATGCAGCGCTGAGCACCAGGAGGCAAGCATACCAGGAAAGGAAATGTTAGGTTAAGTTAAAATGAAGAGGCCAGAAAGGCAGGCCATCAGGCTTTGTCCCCATCCCTGCATTTAGGAGGGAGGGAGGGAGGGAGTGAGGGAGTGAGAGGAAACACCGGGCTACAGGTGAGGGACAGAGGAGAAGACTGAGAGTGACAGAGAAGTGGGACGAAAGGTGTAGGACCAAGGGTGGGAGATGGGGGAGTTAATGAGAAGCTGACCTCTTAGCGGTCCTGCCAGATCACATGCACACACACACACACACACACACACACGCACACACACGCACACACACGCACACACATTCCCAGGAGTCTGAGTCAGTATGGAGATCCAGTGCTCACTCTGCTCCACAGTGTCATTGTAGGTAACTTGACCCAGTCAATATGTCTTCTCAGAACACTATATGCTTTCAGGCACATCTCTGACGAGGGTCTCAGACCTTCAGGGAGTTATCGGGGTTTGGAGGCAGAGGTCTGACTTCCTGCACTCAGCAAAGATCCAGCAGGGAGGTTGGGGGGGGAGGGGCTGTGGAAAGCCCTCTCCATTATTCCATTAGAGGTCAGCATGCAAGGAATGTACAACAACTAACACTTAGCATGTGCTGGAGGGCCTGGAGAACCTCACAGCGTCACCCACAACCCCCTCCCCTACGCAGATGCCTTGGTGCATACAGCCAAGCATATGTACACACACACACACACACACACACACACACACACACACAGGTACGCTTTGTCAAGCTTGGAGAACTCTCATATACTCACCCAACATACATATATGCAAAGACACAGACATTACGTGCATTTAATTGTCACACACACGGAACCTCAAACTCACACGCGGTGTCACGTTTGCACAACCATAACACATGTACTGACGCAGGCACAACTGCATACACTCACAGACACGAACACAATAGGGCATTCTCACACAAACCCGAGTGCGTGAGCACACACACATACACCTCGATACACTCATCAGTATGCACCAAGAGTGACGTGTGCCCACCCAGCAGCTGAGAGCTACTCAGACACAAAAGGTCATTTAAAAGCAATCGCACAAAGGAATTTCTGATAGCACCCTGCTTTTGTTGGAGGGGGGGGAAAGGAACTTCAGCTTGATTGCTGAAAAGAGGAGGAACTTTTGGGGGGGGGGTCCACCATGGACACAACAGCTGTGCCACAGAAAAGCCGCTCCAGTCTTCAATTTGAATCCCTGCCCTTCGGAACGGCAGTGGGCACCTCAGCAACAACTCAGGACAGGCTGCTGTTGGAGAGGGGGCGAGGTGGAGGGGCTTACAGAGAGATGGCTTAACCCAGTTTCCCCTCCCGAGGTTTTAGGGTGGGGGCATGCTTACCAATCATTGCTCTAGGAGCAGCAGGGGTGGGGGTTGTCTTCTGTAGATTAACACCATTAGCACTTGTCTCCTGGGGAGGTTGTCACTGGCAGACTCCTGTCAGCATAGCCACCCCCCAACACTGCTTCTGCCCACAGCTTCGACAAACCAAGCCATGTTGCACCCCCCACCCAAAGTACCCTGACTAGCCATTTCCTGATCCCCACCGTGAAGAGATACCGATCCGTGCATCGAATGGCGTGTCCTGGATGGTGTCAACTGTCAGAGAGATCAGAGGCCTGGTGAGATCCAGCTACAGGCCTGTTCACCTCCACGGCTAACTAGTCCATCTGACATCCAAAGCACACTAAACAGCTCATTCTCCTTACTGCAGGGAGATACTCCATTAAAATAAAATAAAATGCTACATGCAAAATCCATCCTTTCTTTTCTGTTTTTGTTGTGGTTAAAATCTGCCTTTTGCTCTGTACACCATCATTGCAGAAATACAGGCGCAACAAAATGAAGAAATGCAATCGATACACTAAGAGAAAAGCAATTTGTGAATTGCTTGTAAGGGAAGAGGAAAATGTGGCACTTCATTTAAACCATACAATCTTCAGACTGGCCTGATGAGATTTTATTGATGATGTGTGACTACAGGTCTGTTGAGCCAAAGGCTGGGATTTCTGTTATTGTTAATGCCAGCCATTATAATTATTTACCTAAACATGCCTGCCTACAGTTTATCTTAACACTTTTCATGTTTCCTTTAACTAAAAGCTGCTGTGTAGAAAACCTGACCGGATCTTTAAGGTTACATTAATCATTTGATTAGCTGATGCTTCTGTTCAAGTGATTAAATTATCAACTTAGTCCATTTATACAGCTATATATTTACTAAAGTCACTGAGACTAATTGGGACCTAATTAATGGTATAGTGCATTTTTCTTTCTTTGACTGACAACAATTACATCACGGAGCTTCTTCCTCAAGTTTCAAAGGTAACAGCACTGCACACACATATAACTCACTCACGCAGCACTAGATCTATTAATTTCATTGAAATTTTGAACAAAGCTGGTTCATAAATGAAAGAGCTCAGAGACCATGAGAGGTCTGCTGACCCTGTGTCATGGCGTTGTGACATTTGACGTGTCCCTGTCCCCAGCTGTAGCCGTGCATGCTGTGCTGGGTAGATCTGGCTCTGAGACCTGCCCTTCCTGGAGCAGGCTGTGCATATGCTTCCTCCAAGCCCGGCAGACGTCCAGACAGAAGCCGGCAGCCTTCCTCTCGCCGTCAGCCTCACCACCCCCCCCCACCCTGGCCTGGATGCAGCTCACACGTGGTTCTGATTATAGCCCCAGGGGGAGTGGGGAAGCTGTGGCCAGATCCACTGACTCACATACCCGTGCACACACCTGCACGCACACGCACGCGCAATCGCGTACACACGTGCACGCACTCAAACCTCAAACTCCTGGCTTCCATATTTCACCACACACATCAGAGAGTGGGGCCCCTTTTTTGTGGTTACATTGCATAAGCACCTCCACCCACCTCCCTCGCCACAGCTGGCCAACAACTGGGTCTATTCCAAGTGCATTACGTCAGTCAGACCAAAGTGCCTTTTTAGGTAGCTGAGCTGAAGGGCTTAACCATAAGAAGAGCCCAGCGGGCGCCCCTGGCTCGCGTCTCCTTCATCTACAGAAGGGCCTGTGAAGCCCAACAGCCACAAAGGTACTGGTCAAGCCAAACACCTGCTGGAGCAGGGATCGATGCTAGGCTGCAAGAAGGTCAAAGGTTAAAGGCCCGGGGGATCGGCAGTCACCACAAACACCATCTCAGTCCATGTCTTGTTGACAGCACAAGAACAAGTGACATGGGGATTAAGAAGATGACATCCAGGGAGGGCACACCTCACTTAAGTATGAAGGTAAAGAGATGGCGATTGGCTTCAAATTTTTGGCTAAATACTACAGTTAGCTGAACAGTGTCTCAGTTTAAACAGCCATAAAAAACAGAACAACCATAATTTTAAGCCTTTCCATAAGGAGAGCTGTTTTGGAAACTAACATGTGGCGAGAAGCTTTATTCAGCAGTAAGTCCCAGCGGTTCGTTTGACCGGCAAACAGCCTCCTCTTTGGAGAACTGTGACCACAGCGTATTTATTGCGTCTTAGTCACGTTTGGCTGTGTGCGTCACACACTCACGCTCCGCGAGCACAGGAACCGTTTCCGTTGCTGTGTCAGAGCTGTTTGCCAGCTCCTCCAGCCCTCATGAGGGCAGCAACATCCGACTCAATCATTCAGACACTTATTCAATTAACGAGGCGAAACGCATTAGCGCTGGCAAAGAGGCCCGCGCAGCGACCGCCCTCATAGAGGTGGCCCAAGAGCTTCGCAGACACAGCCTGAAGACGGAGAGTCCATATTGATCAGCATTTGTTGTGTCATTAATTTTCCAGATGGGCTCGAGTTAATTACAAGCATGGCATTAGTGCAGGTTCACTGCCGCAAAGACTCAACTGCTGGGGTACTGAGGCTGATCACTATGCATTTACATCATGTTGAGCGCGGCAGGCCGGCCGACAGCTCTATCTTGCGCTCCCATTGGCTGCTCATAACTGGACTGTTATTAAAGGGGGACACCTAGTGGTTTGTCAGAGAACAGCAGGCCTGCATCTGATTACAGTCTGCTGAAAACTTGAAAAGAGGAGCAGAAAGAGACATGCAAGGGTGGAAAGGAAGAGCAAAATGCAGCTGCTGAAACAGCAGTGCATTTTTACAAAGACAGTTTGTGATTGTTGAGTAGGATAATTGGCTAAAACACAACAATAACCCAACACACTAATGAGGAGAACATTGTTTTCAGTTGTATTTTTCTGTTTGTGAATGAGGTGACTTAAGAATGAACTTTTTCAGCAAATGCTATTCTACTTTTCAATAATAATAATAATAATAATAATAATAATAATAATAATAATAATAATTGCTCTGCTCTGTAGACTATAGCAATTTATTCAAAGCCACCTTCATAGATTTTCCATTGGACAGTACCACAACTGAACTGATGGTGTTGTTACCTCATTTGTCAAAGACTGTTAGTGTGAATTTGGACCCAGATCAGTTCTGTTAGTTTGTGTGTTCTCTCCACATTGGCTCAGCATTTGCACGGCTTTGCCACTACAGTGTGAATACATGATGTTCAGGCTGGTGACTCTAAGTGCCCTAAGTGTGAGATTGCACACACCAAGCTGTTCTTCCGGAGTGCAAGTCCTCTGGGACAGAGAACCCTAATTAACACAATGCAAACAGATGGAGGCAGGCTTTGCTCCATTCTGTATCGAGGACAACGTGCTCAAACATTTCAGGTTTCATCCATTAAAGTTCCCTTCACAGAGTTTCCATCAATTATTTTTTTGCCCTTCAGTTCAGCACCTTAAGTGCTTGTCATTATTTCCTGGTGTCCGGAATATTCCCTGCACCAGTTGTTCTTTAATAGAAACCATTTCGCACAGGATCTTCTTCCCTGACTGAGGCCATTCTGGGCAGGTGCTGCTCTACTCACTGATGCGGGCCTTTTTCTACAGGGCTTTGCTGTAGAAACCGAGAATAATCTGGAAGCCTGATGATCAGTTTCACATGCACACACATGCACACGCACACACACACCAAATTGAAACCTTTTTGTCCAGGGTGACTTACACTGCCAGCTGTTCAGCACATTGTGAGAAAAACACCCCCCCTCCATTCACTCCCCCCTCACTGTACAGATGGATGTCTGCTGGATCTAATAATGCAACTGAGTGTGGGGAAGCAAGGGGCTGAGTTTCCACCTGGGGTTTGAACCCGAGACCTATCGGTTCACTTGCTGACATGTTACTGCACATGCATTTGGACACTGGGTTCCAGTCCACAGTGCTTTTCTAAAATTTATTTCCTGTTGTTTGGGGTGTGTGAGCCTGAGTGATAACAGACTGTAAGCTCTTTAGGGATAATAAGCAGAGACAGACATAATCACCAAGCCTGGGTTTACGTATGCCGGCTTGTAGCTTTCAATAAGCTTTTCATCCTTTTTTTCCCCCACTGCAGCGTCTGTGATCGTCATAGACACCATCGGTGGGCTCCGTGCCCAGCACCCAGGCCTCCGTCCACCTGCTCGTTTCCTGTTTGTAGCTCCAATAATCACGCGGCCCACTCTCTCTTTCTGCCTGCTGCGGTTTCTATTTCTGTCCTATCGATCATCTCTGTGCCCTGCAACATCTGCATCACTGGGGTAACGAGGATGACTTCTGGTCAACCTTATCATCAGCTGTCTTCCATCTGCTAATCAACAGACCAGTGCCAGCCACTCCCTTCCCTCTCTTCCCCCACCCCATCTCCTCCAGCTGAGACTGCGAACCTGCCTTTAGCAAGAGAGGTTAATAGCAATGTCATAGTGTGTGTGTATATGTGTGTGTTTTTCTGCTTTAAGCCATGTTTTTATATTTTATCTAAACCTGTCTATAAAAAAATTTATTGTACACAGTGGCCACAAAAAGTATTTGGACACTTATGCCATGATTAAAAATGTTAAGAATTTTTAGAATTCCTTAACAACTGTCAAAACAAATAAAATTTATGTTAAAAAAGGTAAGCTTAATCAGACTGTTCATGCAGAACATTTCACAAAATGATATAAGGTTTTAACTTAAAAAGCAATTGACACACTGTTCAAAATGAAAACAAAAACAAAGGAGTTGAGAGGATGGAGGTGTTTTACTTACTCCAGAAGTAGAAGACAAATCAGTGAAAAGAAAATAAAAAAAAATTTAAATAACTGAATTTAACAACTAATAAACACAGCACAACACAACCGGCACTTAACTGCAGAGCTCTTTAACACATATGCTCCCACCCACAGCTACCTTTCTCCTGACTGGCTGATCCAGCCCTTAACATAAGCAGCCAGCTCAGAACAATACTGTCCCAACCCACAGAAAAATTATTATTTCCACGTTGGTGAGAACCCACTATTTCCATCATCTGTGTCTTATTGTCAGTGATTTACCATCTGTATGAGTCTTACTGTCAGTGATTTACCACCTGTGTGAGTCTTACTGTCAGTGATTTACCACCTGTGTGAGTCTTACTGTCAGTGATTTACCAACTGTGTGAGTCTTACTGCCAGTGATTTACCCCCTGTGTAAGTCTAATTTAGGTGTCAGTGATTTACCACCAGTGTGAGTCTTACTGCAGTGTCAGTGATTTACCACCTGTGTGAGTCTTCTTGTCAATTATTTACCATCTGTATGAGTTTTACTGTCAATTATTTACCATCTGTATGAGTTTTACTGTCAGTGATTTACCATCTGTATGAGTCTTACTGTCAGTGATTTACCAGCTGTGTGAGTCTTACTGTCAGTGATTTACCACCTGTGTGAGTCTTCTTGTCAATGATATACCACGTGTTAGTCTTACTGAGGTGTCAGTGATTTACCACCAGTTTAAGTCTTACTGAGGTGTTGGTGATTTACCACCAGTTTAAGTCTTACTGAGGTGTCAGTGATTTACCACCAGTTTAAGTCTTACTGAGGTGTTGGTGATTTACCACCCCTGTGAGTCACTCATTCTGCAGATTTCTACTTGAGAAAAGTGACTCGTCCCAAAACAGATTGTGTCTTTGATAAGGTGTCTGGCATGTGAGGACATTGGGTCTTTTACCCAATTAGAAACATTAAGCAGTACAGGTTGGAAAACCCACCCATGAAGATGTGGTTGAAGTGGGCAGACACTACATGATACAAATGAGAGATTTGTCCCCCACACCTTTGTCTGTGTTCGCAATCGATTTCAGTAGAAAGCTCATAAGCAGACCATAAATGTGACGACTTTGACTTTAAAAGGCACTGTTTGCTGAAAAGTGTAAAAATGTAATCCTGTTACTGCATGAATGAAGCCAGGTGCATTGATTTATTTACCTCTGAGTGTTTTGATCAAGGCTCCTCTGCTTCAGTCTCCCATCCCCAGGCTCATCGCACCATGCCTGTACACATCATCAGGCCGCAAAATAATTTAGCTTGCTTTTCTGAAGGTGCCTTCCCCCATGGGACTGTTAGTCCCTCTGCTTATGAGCCCAGGATGTACAGTGGCACAAAGGCACTATTTTGAGAACCTCTGACCGACAGACCTCCCAAACCCACAAAAAAGAATATGGGTGAAATATCAGCAGGGAGCCAAGACTGTTCTACACAGCCCCAGCTCTCTCTGAACACTACAATGCCATTGTATCACACACACACACACACACACACACACACACACACACACACACACACACACACACACACACACACACACACACACACATCAAACTCACATTGACATTCTGTTTGTCATAATAAGTATATCATTCAGGACTACTGATGGCCAGCAACATAAAATTTCAATTACCATTAAATAATGGTAATTGAAATTTAATTGAAATTAAATTATTATATTTAACAGTGTTAGAGCAAGTTAATTAGGCAAAGACTAATCAGAGTAAACACTGAAAAGTGTGTACCATGCTGTAACATAAATCCTGCTTCGTTGTTCTATCTTACACAATTGATAAAATGAAGACTCTGTTTGTTATTCATCTCCATGGCAACGCCTCAGAGAAAACGGAAGTGTGCGCTCAAAACTGGAGCAGTCTGGAACAACACCAGGAGTCCAGCATCCTAGAAGAAGGGGGAAACAGGAAAAGGCTGTTACTGGACAATCTGACTGACACATTCCCTTTGGAATGAATAGTAACGTAACGAACTGTTCCTAGGTCAGTCTTTGTACAAATACAAAAATTATATACAAATGAACAGATGTCTTCTCCATTCGTCAATTACGTTTTATGCCATAGTTGTGATGCTCATGAATTAAAAGTCCTGGGTGATGAGGATTTGAGCAAACATCACATACTTTAATTTTGATTTGTTTTCATTCTAAATAAAATAAGTGCATCAATATGACAGTTTCATAATTTCGATGTGTGACAATCCAGGTTTGAATCCACGAAAAACATAGCATGGGCTCTAACAAATAATATAGTTAAGGGTTAATAATTAGCAAATAACATATTTAAGTTTTCTGCTTACTGAGATGTTAGCAATGATTTATTGATGTGAAAATTAACGGTATTAAAAAAACATAATTTCATATTGCAGAACTGGACAACAAAAATCAAGTGTCATTTAGGAAAACTAGAAGCAAAACAGAGCGAATAACAAATTCCTTTAGAATAACACGTATTTTCACTTAAATCAGACCGATGCAAATAAAAAGGAAAGTTCCTAGTTGATTTTGCTCCATACACCTCCTCAGTCAGGTCTCATAGCGTGAAAACAGTGGCCTCTTCTGGTGATTTCTGGACATGCACCCGAATGACGCAACAGGAGAATCCCAAGTAACCTTGAAAACACACACACACACACACACACACACACCTCTGAAAATTCTGTGATGAACCGTGAAATTCTGTATTAATATCACTATCTTATTTCATATCAAAAGTTGAAAAAAAAAACACTGACAACGTGCATCTTTGTCGCTATCTATTTATTACCGTAAAGACAAAACAAAATGTATTTTTCTTAAGACTGTTGTGTGATTCTGGAAAAAAAATATGTTAATATCCACATTTAATAGGAAACAAAACCTGTAAGTGCCCTTCAAGAAAGCACGTGATTTTTCCTGAGATGCAGGTTGTGGGGGGATGGTAACAGCGCGCGCCAGGGACGCGCCTGCTCCCTCCAAGTGCTACTCATGGCGGAGGAGCTTTGGCGTGGGGAAGCTAGGAGCTTTTCAGTGACGCCTCAACAACTTTAAACCTTTTTAGAAAATTTGTTTAGTCATTGCTGCTAAGTATTTTAAATAATGTTTCCATACAACTTGTGAGTATTTATATATAAAAAACATTAAATACTTAAATATTTAGTACATGTAATACACGCTACATCAAAGAGACGTAACCGGTTTGCGTTTACGTGTGACAATAAAGGCCATACACGAGTTCGTTTTATTTTTTATTGAGACCATCTGGAATATCCCAAAATTCAACCAGCAAACGTGAGCAGTGGTCCATTCCCTACATACGTCTGCATCACGTAACAATATTGTTTCAGTTTCACTACAGTGAAATGAATTGTTGCTCATTGACATCTTAACATTTTGTTCAAAAGGAGCAGTGGGGTTAACAAAGAGCATTGTAAGAAGGTGACACCACACGTCAAAACTGTTTAAATTGTGTTCTTGCTAAAACAAACTACCAATTCTCCCGTAAGTAGTTTGGTTATGAGATAATTTTTTTTTTTTTTTTTTGCGGCATGGTGGTTAGCACTGTTGTCTCCCATCTCCAGGCCCGGGGTTCGATTCCTGTCTTGGGTCTGTATGCATGGAGTTTGCATGTTCTCCCTGTGCTTAGTGGGTCCATAGACATGCGGGTTAGGTTGATTGGTGTCCAAATTGCCTGTAGTGTCTGTTTGGGTGTGCGTGTGTGTGTGTGTGTGTGTGTGTGTGTGTGAGTTGGTGCCCCACCCTGGGTGTCCCCTGCCTTGTATCCTATGTGTTCTGGGATGGGCTCCAGGCTTCCCCGTGACCCTTAACAGAATGAAGCGGTATAGAAGATGACTGACTGACTGAGGTGAAATTTTTTTTCTTTTGAAAGCAGAGCTCACAGTTGCACTCTTGTAAATTATGGAGGTCATTGGTACTATTGGCTGAATACACACAGCTGTGTGAGCAGCCCTGCCCTACCTATGATAGTGTTCCACCTCATGGCCTTACTGCCAGTGCTGGGTCCTCTTTGTTTGTGGTCAGACTCATGAATTTAACTGTCTGTATTTTGATTACAAACACATATCACTCTCGTAAGGCACAATCTAATACAATGAAACCTGTTACATTGTGGAGTTTTGTTTTAAATTAACAGCACACTCTGAATAATACAACAGCAGAGCTCCTTTAGAGATTTGGCCCTTAAAATATGAAGGTCACGTTAGTGGCATTATTAACTGCTTCTGGATACAACCAGTTGTTGCTGAGAGGATGGAATGCCGGGGGAGGTGGATGTTCTGCCATATTCTGTCAGTCACTATATAGTTTAATCAAGCATGAATCAATGACGTAAGTGATTAAGACCAGATTTGATTAGCACTTAATAATTCCACCCCTTGTGTTTTTGTGGCTTATTTTTTTATCAGTGAAAACTAATCATGTATTAACTGAATCCAGTTCTTTTACCTCAGTAGAGTATGATATGCAAGACAAGAACATTTTACTTTGCTGTAGTAAAAAAAACTTAATTGATTGTTAAACATGGGGTATAATGTATTTGAACATTTTGAAGTCTTTACAACAATAGTCCTATGTCAATGTGGTTCTTTATATATATGCTTTGGTGGGGGGGGGGTGTCTTGCAAATGAAGATATTGCATCGTTTCAAGGAAACCTCAGAAACAAAACTGTCAAAATTTTTTTCAAAATCTGATATCGTATATAAAGTTAACACATTTGGTTAACATGGGAATTTTCATTCTAATATTTTCTAATTATTTGCTCAGTGCCAGGCAGAGTGCAAGTCTTCATGAAATTCTGCAAATAAATAAAACAGTTGGTGCTAAAGCCTTTAGTGGCAGGGCATTTGGTTTTTAGAACACTCTGCCAGCTTATGTAAGGGATGATTGTATTTAAACTGAAGACATAGTTCTTAGGTCCGTCCTTCCCATGCCTAAGATAACTCACTGTAATTATGACCTCTGATACTGGTGTACATCCTGTCCTGCATTTCTGTTTATGCCAGTCAAATATCTGCATATGCTTTGACCAGCTGTATAAGTCTCCACCTTGCCTGGATGGCTTGTGCTTGGATGGGCACCATATGAGTCAGAGAGATGCTATATTATGTTTGTGCATCCAAGGGCAGCTCTGTGCATACAGATGCACAATGGGGGGACCTGCTGGTTTTCAAATGGTTGTGCCAACAGGAGAGTCTACTCAAAGTCATATTAACATGCACACTAGTACTTCATGATTTGTCTACCTTAAGCTGCTCGGGTACTTTGTATCAGTATATGTTTTTCTTATGTGCCATATTAAAAAATTTTTGGTTATGTTGGTTTCTGGCTTTTTCGATACTTGTGTTTTCTTTATTGTTTTTTGTTAACACACTCACAGCACAGCACCATGTTTCTGTGCAGTCTTCTATTAACTTTCTTAAGTGCTTTGAGGCAACTCTGTTTAAAAGGTGCGAATAAAAAATATATTGAATTTAACTGTTTTGATTGAATTGACCAAAGCAAATAGTTAATCTGTGTGTGAAAAGTGACACATATTGTATTCGCAATCACTGTATTTCCTCACTGCCACCAGAGGAGGGAGCCCCTAGGCAAGGCTGGTGATCACCAGGGTGAGACTGAATTCTCTAGGTGGATGACAGCATGACCTTTCCTTTACAAACCTTGCAACATTCATAGAAATGTATCATAAAACAAAAGTTAAATAAAATCAAAACTCTTCTCGTCTGCCAGCACTATTA
The DNA here is from genome assembly GCA_025773905.1 of Chitala chitala. Lineage (NCBI taxonomy): Eukaryota > Metazoa > Chordata > Actinopteri > Osteoglossiformes > Notopteridae > Chitala > Chitala chitala. The sequence continues at coordinate 5,180,254 of JABJVR010000065.1, forward strand.
ACTGATGGAACCCTATTTTGTATGGGTATTTCTAACTGCAGACAGGTATCAGTTACATCACAGCTAGAACTAGGTAAGGTTGAAATGTGTTAAGTAGCAGGTATTCTTGATACAATACCTTACTCTTCTGTTTGGTCTGTACAAGATTTCAGAAACTTTTCTTCGTGTTGGCTAATTATGAATGTGTTTAAAAAGGCTTAGGAATACAGCAAGATGACTTCCTCAAGGTTTTCATACTTACACCAGGATTTTATAATAAGTAGCCCTTACTTGTATGATATTCAAATAACATCATCTATCACTGTATTTTATTGTATATTGACAGGAAAGGAACCTAAAAGGTATCAAATTATAAATATTTTGGAGAAAAATTGAAGTACTCCTTTATGTATTCCTTTGAAACTAGGTTCTGTATCTCTACAGTTCATGGTTTACAGGTTTACAGGTACACCCATGGCAAGGCATACACCACACACACAAACAGGCAATTTTGGTTGTTCAGTTCATGTACCTAGCATGTCTTTGAGACTGTGGAAGGAAACAGGAGAACCCAGAGGTAGCCCCACATGCATGGGGAGAACATACAAACTCCACACACACATGCCAAGGGCTTGACTGGATGCCACCCCTATTATGAAAAAATCAAGCACTCAATGTATGTAGATTTATCAATGTATCCATTATCTTAACCACTTATTCCTGGTGAGGGTCACGGGGAAACCCAGAGCCCATCCCACCACAGGGCACACACACAACGGGCAATTTGGACACACCAATCAACCTAACCTGCATGTCTTTGGACTGTGGGA
>JABJVR010000065.1:5188639-5266673 GCA_025773905.1 Chitala chitala
CAGACCCAAGGCAGGAATTGAACCCCAGGCCTGGAGGTGCGCGGCGACAGTGCTAACCACCACGCCACCGTGCCGCCTTATCAATGTAGCACAGCTTGTTAATGTTTATTTACCTGCATGAGAAACACTTGTGGCAAACACATCTGTCACAAAAGTAGGTATGGGTAGTGACCTAATACAAAAAGCAACAATAAAAACACTTTAGAAGAACAACATACTGAATCATAATTATGTATCAAAGAAAGAAACTCTTAATTGATTGTCCCACTGAGGTGCATGCATATACAGTATGTATATATTTTTTACTCGGCGGTTAAGTTCCACTTGGCACATTTCATTATTTATACTAGTAACACGCAGTGGATGGGACAGGGTGTGGCTGAGTGTGGCAGGACTGTTTTATCTGGAATGTCCACTGTGAGAATTTCACTTTTAATTAGTTTTTAAATTTAAATTTTATTTTTACTGTTTTCACATCTGCTCTCAATATTAACTGTTCTTAACTGATCATTTAACGATTTTTAAAAGTAAACTTTTTACTCAATTAGCGTGAGCGTAACGTTAACTTAAATAAAGTAGATTAAGAAATATGTGTTTTCAATACGTTTCAGTTCAGAGAACCATGATTTCACACATATATAATTACCATTTTTGCCTAATGACATACCTCGTCTCTTAGTGTCACAGAATATAATTTTGCATTTGTTGAATCACGGCTGACCTCGTGGCTTCGAATATGGCATCGTATGTGTAAAAGCAGCGGTAACCCTTCAGTATCTCCAGCGGCAGATGACATCTTTCATCAGTATGGGAGGACTGAGCATAGCTCACGCCTACTCGGTCAAACCTCTTCACTGCACTGAGAAATGTAGCGTATCTGGGTGGAGGAGGACCGGATCTGAGAGGATCGAAAACATTTTATTGACATTTTTTGCGTTTCAGACACAGTTATCAGGAGACCACTCGAGCTGAAAATCTATTTATCTAAAAGTCAGAGTAACGCGGATAACAGATTCGCGCCGCTGTGGGTTGATTCAGCACCTCTTTGCGAGGACAGCGCACGGCGCCTCTCCATCTGCATCTCGCCCGTACCAGTCATGCTGGCGACGTCGCTCCTTCATTTTTGAGCCTAGCGCTGCCTTAAAGAAGATGATGACCCGAGGTAACTGGGCAGATGCGGACCTGGAGCGCTGATGGTGGAATACAAATGAAAGTTGTGCTAGCTGAGGTGCATTTGTAGGACGTTCGGTGCTGCTTAATTTCAAAGTCATCTTGAGACATATCATTTCAGCCGGCTGTACTGATTCTTAAAAGCAGATGGCTAGCACCTCGGTGAAAACGTTGCCGTATCTACACTCCGGAGATATGTTTGGTCAGTTGGACACCTAAAATCAAGGTGAAGACCAGGTAATGGTAATAAGTATTCCGGGAGATAATTAGGTTACAGTTTTAGGTGAGTATTGTTAAACTCCTCACCAATTATGCATGTAATTTAACAATACAAAAGTTAGAAATGAATGCTACCTTACAGTCAAGTTACATAATTATAATTAAAAATATGCCACTGTGATGTGTGAGTATTGATTCAATGAAATCTTTATGATCCGGTTTAAATATTGATAGCAAATGGCTGCACGACGAGCGATGTGGATTTTATCCTAAGAACCAATGAGTAATTTTTTAAAATAAATAGTGGTATGTGTGGCAAATTCTATAAGGCGAAATTACATATCGTCGGAGACGATAGCAGGTTATTGAATTTAAAGAAATGTGTAGGAACAATGGCTGATGCTCTGTTTCAGAAATATACATGATGCAATATCATTTCTGTAAACACGTTTTTCGCTGAAAGCATGTGTTCTAATTACTTTTTTTGCATGTATTTCAATTATTTGTGAATAAATCCAATACACCCATTTGAAACACGTAAATAATTACGTGGTTTTTATTTCTGCATCCTTTTCTTTCAGAATTTTTAATAGTCTTACCAGTAATAGGTAAACCAGTTTTACTGTTGTGAAAGGTCCTCGTTTCATCTTTGTACATGAATGTGGTGAAATCCTCATCATGACGTTAACTTAGCATTGCGCGTTACAGCAGGCAAGTTTTCGGAAAGCTGGGAGAAACACAATGACCCACTTGCACGCTGGTCTCAGCGCCAAACTGACAGAGAAGGCTCGTTTGGAGCTGAATGAAAACCCTGACACCCTGCATCAGGACATCCAGCAGGTCCGGGACATGGTCATCACGCGGCCAGACATCGGGTTCCTGCGCACAGATGATGACTTCATCCTGCGCTTCCTCCGAGCCCGCAAGTTCAACCAAATTGAGACCTTCAAGTTATTGGCCCAGTATTTTCAGTACCGCCAACAGAACCTGGACATGTTCCAGAGCTTCAAGGCCGATGACCCCGGGATCAAGCGAGCTCTCATGGATGGATTTCCTGGTGTTCTGGAAAGCCCAGATCAATATGGACGAAAAATACTGATACTCTTTGCCTCCAACTGGGACCAGAGTAGGTAAATATTTATGTTGTGTTACTTTTCTTGTACAATTAGAAGACTTATGATTCTCAGATGGGTATCATACTCAACAAGCATAAGGAGGAAGACAACTGAAGATTCGGTTATCCTGAGAATGAATAGCAATTGTTTTAGAGTAGTGAACATCCTTCCAGAATAATTGCTAAGTAGAGAAGCACATAGTCATATGCATTAATCAGGTTTTATTAATTATGATTTAAAGACATTTGTACAGTATTAATAGATTTTTTTAAATTTTACTTGGACATCTCTTGGAAACTGTTGGAAACTATGGCTTGACATTGACTTTCTGGGATTTGTGCAAGCGGCTGAATGCACTGACTGTCGCCCCACTTCATTCTGCTTATGAACAAGTGTGAAATGTGCTTTGAATTGTCTGTGGACTTGTAGCAGTAAGGGGTTTTCGTTCTCTACGCCAGAATAGTTCTTGTTCACATCGATGAATTGGATTCCTGTTAGATTAGGTATATGTCCTGCAAGGGTGTTTTGTTCTGGAACACTGACCATGGAGGTACACAGTCGACTTTCATGCCCTACTGGAATACTTGTCCTTCACAAGACCTAAATTTCAGGGCATGTCATTTTAGAGAAAATATTTTTGTACTTATCGTAAGCCAGGTGGGGGACTGACCTTGTAAAAGCCCAAAAATATTCTTCCAGGTTTTCAACTTCTGACTTTGTGCATTAATAATATGACTTTTAGTATACATGCATTAAATGAACATGGTGGTACATACATATACACTACAAATGCTGAACTATATTGCAATACATTTACATGACAGTTATGTTCACGTAAAAAATAATATGTTTCTACATGGGGATTTTAGATGGATGAGGCTTGCTGTCTACCTCCGATTACACATCACCCTTCATTACTTATCTGAAGGCTAGTGGTTTATCTGTACAGACAACCTTGTAGCATGTCAGAATGTTGACATAAGGCAATTTATACTACAAAAGTGTCCACAATGTGTACAACACAAGGTTCTTTTTCCTCTAGTAAAGAATAAACAATCAGATGCAACAATAAGTACAGTGGCCTGTAGGGACTGCAGAAAACCAAAGAAAGTCACAATTATGAAAGCATATTTGTGTATTTTCATTACGCTTTTAATTGTTTTCTTTGCAATAGTACACTGTAAGGTCAGAAAGCTTGTTTTTTGTATTTATTTGTGGGAATACATTTGTTATTATTACAAACACCTTTTCAAATACTAAAGTACACTTTCAATTCAATTTCAGTTCAATTTATTTTTATATAGCACCTTTTTTAAACGATGTGCCTCAAAGCGCTTTACAGAAGAAATGGCAGATGTAGTTTTAAATAGGAAATAAAGCACACATATTTTGAAACTATCGTATTTGTCCACCAGCAGAGTGAAATTAACCGTTTCATTTCAGATTTTTTTTCCTCAAAGATTAATTTGTAACATAATGCAATTTTTGTAAGAAATCCATTACAAAACTAACAAAAAAACCTGTTTTACCAAATGACCCCAGCTGGAGTCACTGTGAATGAAAGGGTAACCTGTAAGACATCCTCCGTGTGGAAAAGGGGAAATGTAGAGTTAATGGGAGCTGCTAACCTCATTAAACTTTTAAAAACTTGCCTATTAATGAAACAAAAACATGGATTTCAATTGGTGTGTTTACATTCCCAGCATACACTGCTGTTGATGATACTGTGCTACATTTACAAACTAGAAACACACTACAATGGCAGTTACATTTTAAAGGCTTGAGTTTCCTTTTGTTGACGTGTGCTTCCAACCCCTTTCCCTTATTGATTGCCAACAGCTTACAAATGAGAAAAGATTAACAGGACCCTTGGGAAATTTAGAGTGTGCTTTGTTGTGTTCTATCAGAACACATCCTTTGTTTATTTAAAGAGAACACTAAGGGTCTTCATATACTGTGTATAAATATATATTTTGGATGCTGGCATGTTGAGTGAACAAACTGAAATGCAGAGAGTGATAATGAAACTGGAACCTTGGTTCTGTTGTTGCATATTAACATATTAATGTTGGATGTTAATTTATGCATGTATTCTGTGGCCATCATGGAAGACCACAAGTTGGAAAGACGTTTGTTCAAGTTTTGCAAAAATTGTTTCTTGAGGGGGTCACATCTGTGCAAGGAAGGGGGTGTTAACTCCAATAACTGTTTATCTTTATTGAATGAGCTAAACTACCGTCGATATACAGGTGTGTACATAACATACTGGTATCTATAGTGTTCAGTTCTCAGGGAAACCAGACTCTATTGGAACAAACAGAAGCTCTGGAGTAGTAGAAAACACAGTGAACACGTCTGAATTCGTGCTTGGTGACATCTGTTAGGAGGGCAACATTTGGGACATATGCTCCATTCACACAAAAATCGTAGAAATATCAGTGTTTTTTAAGCAACTGCTCCACAAGTGAAATAATCACACACAGCTGGCCACATGTTATAAAGCAGTGAACATTATCATCAACATCATTAGTTACTCTTTGGTCTGCATTATTTCAGTTCAAATGCCTTTTCTATTTTCTCTCTCTCTTCTCTCTCTCTTTCTCTCTTCTCTTTCTCTCTTCTCTCTCTCTCTCTCTCTCTCTCTCTCTTTCTCTTTCTCATACTGATTTTCCATTTTTCTCCTTCAAAGGAACTCCTTCACAGACATACTGCGAGCCATCCTTCTCTCCCTTGAGGTCCTGATTGAAGACCCTGAGCTGCAAATTAATGGCTTCATTTTGATCATTGATTGGAGCAACTTCTCCTTCAAACAGGCATCCAAACTCACCCCCACCATCCTTAAACTGGCCATTGAGGGACTACAGGTAAGACTTTTTCTCCCACCATCTTTAAATTAGCCAGTAAGTGGCTACAGGCATGTAATTCCCTCCCACAATTCTTAAACTGGTCATTGAGAGGTTACATCACCCCTCCTCCCTGCCCTCTTTAAATCGACCATCAAGGGACTACAGGTAAGATTTTCACTCCCACCATCCTCAAATTGGTAATCAAGGGACTGTAGGAAACACTGAGGAGACTGCAGGCTTAGTTTTGTGTTCCACTGAGATTCATTAATACAGCACATTTGGTCCAGCTGTTTAATATTCTGACCATGAATGTTTGGCCATCAGGACAGAGCGCAGATCTTTACAGCACAGTGGGAATTCTGCACCCCAAAGACAGTCTTCAAATTTAAGCAGTACTAATACTGCATGGCCTGTAAATCCACAACGACCTGTCTTGATAAATTTTAATGTAGCACAATTGAAAGTCTATAAATTTGTATTCTATAAATAATGCCCATGTAATTTCTGTTCAATCCACAACCTTACATGAAGGGTGCATAATGCATTTCAATGTTTGACATAATGGAACAGCTTGACATGTTTTTAAAATTAGGAGCACATACCATAATATATAGTCATTTTTAAATCTCACACTTGAAGCTTTTGGCATGTAATAGCCAGAATGACTTGAGGAAAAGTCAAATATGCTTGAGTGGCTGTAGGGCACCTCTCTGGAGTGTGACTGGTGGAGCTAGGCGCTGCTAGAGGGAGGGAGAGTGGATGGAAGTGTAAACAGAAGCAAACAGAAGCAAAGATCTCTCCCATCCCAAGTTCACCGCTCTATAGCACTGCCACTCCGGGAGGAGATTGATAGCCTGGTGTGTTCTCATTTCACCCGGACCTCCTTCTTCAGTTGCACAGCTGAAATCCATGTGGGAAGACGTTTATGTTTATTACACACCTGTACAAAACAGAAATTTTTTTTTTACGATATTCAAATAACATCTTAGTACCATGTATGCTTGGGTTTCCAGTTCATATATTTGGAGCTGCTGGCATTTTGGGAAAGCTTGAAGGCAAAATGGAGGTCAAACGTGTGAATGTGTGTGTGTTACAGAGCAGTTACTACAATTGTTTTGAGATGGGGGGGGCTTTAGTAAGCATCTCACTGTAGTAATGTGTAAAACTCTCTCCTAATGTAGTAATGTTCTCTCTCCTTTGGGCAATGAAGGGTGAGCGTGACTTGTCTTGTTTCTTGCTACACAGAGAGCCATTTCTCACAGGCATGGGCCAACGTTCCAAGGTCATATCACGCTCTGCTTAATGGGAACCAGTTGCAACCTGCCAGAGTAGGTTTTTTTTGCCAGCCATGGGAATTTACGCAGTGTTAGATCCACTTGGCTACATAGAAATATATAGGTGTAGTCTATATAGGCAGGGATGTATAAGGATACAAAAAAGCAAAGACTGACATTTCTTTTTGATTTACATTTACATATTGATGCAATATCCTGTTGCTAAGTAACTGGATCAAGGTGTTCCATGCACTGAATTCCTAGACGCAGGAGAATGCAACTGTGCTGTGGCATTTGTTTAGAATGTGTGGTAGGGATTGCTGAACAAAGGTGTTTGTAGAACTTTCCAAAAATGATGTGCAATGAAAGCACTGCTCTATACTATTCCCTTTAATGTGAAGATTGTGATCAGCTCAGAAATCATTTTGTAAAGACAACTGAGTTAAAAATATCTTTGTGATCTTGTTATGTGCATATAGTGAAGCATATAGGTTTAATCTTGATCATGGTTTGTATATGATGGTCCTTTTGATTAATCGTGTTCTTAGTTTATATATGCTGGTCCTTTTGATTAATCTTGTTCTTGGTTTATATATGCTGGTGCTTTTGTTTAATCTTGTTCTTGGTTTATATATGCTGGTCCTTTTGTTTAATTTTGTTCTTGGTTTATATATGCTGGCATTTTTTACTCAGACATTTTCATTATGACATTATGAAGTGTGCATGATCTGAACTCTAAAGCAAAATGAAAACAGGCATGGAGAACATCAAGTGCAGCCCATGCAGGCAGTGTGTACCTAAAAGTCACTATCTGTGTGTTTGCATCGAGCCTGCAACCCCCCTCCCCATCTCTCTCTCTCTCTTTCTCTCTCTCTCTCTCTCTCGCTGTCTCTCTTTCTCTCTCTGCTATCTGAAGTGGTGTCCTGGGGACACGTTCTGTGATGTGGAGCATTTAGCAGGGTTCTCGCCTCACACTGAACCACCAGCAGGATGAGCCTGCTGATGTGCTTGTGTGGTGCGTGGCAGTCCACACTCAGGACGACATGTCCTCTGATGCAGGTGTTTTTACCGCCGTGGCCATGTTTCCAGTTTTGCCTTACAATCAGGCAGCATGAGTGAAGATGGATAATTGCATTCAAGGCTGATTGTAACAGTGGGAGATAAGGGTTTCTTTAGTTTTTAGTTTAAATGCATGCAGACACACACACACACACACACACACACACACACACAAATATTGCTGCCCTTGTTTGCAGGGGTGTGAGTGCATGCTGCAGTGATGTGTTCTATTTCCCTGGGGGAAATTGTATGCAGGTTGTGAAGGGACAGAAAAGACACAAATTAATTAGCTGCCTAGGCCTTCTGAGGCACTGTTTGCCCACATGCTGCTTGTGTTTAATGAGAGAATGGTTTACTACTCCGTTATACCTCACAAGTGCCCCCCCCCATAACTACAACACTATGTACTGTCATTCTGAAACATACACAGACTCACCATTACTTATTTGATGGTTGTATCAAAACTTTGCATTGAAAGATTATAATGTATTAGCTCTTCTGATTGCTTTAAACTCCAGCTTCACAGAGCCTGCTGTGTAGCTAGCTTCCATTATAGTGTATGTCAATCTGAGACTTGAATTAGCCACATAAGTGCAAGTGAATTTAATTGAGATTTTGATTTCATTGTTTTTGTTGATTGAATGAAACAAACCAGACATCAATGATAAATTCTTGCCCACTCAAACCACAAAAGCCCAGGTTATTCTGTTCTGTTGTGCTCTGTCTATGATGTTGCCTGCCATAATGGCCACTAGATATATGAAATCAATAAGAAAGACATTGCTGTTGACATCCTGTTACTATAAGTACAAGATATCTTAATAATCCAAATTTGTGTCAGAGTTGATCTTCACATTTATCTTCTGATACAATCTGGTTTCCGTAACGATGGGATGGAAAAATAATCAGAAAACCTCCTGGACATCATATGCATGAGGCCCTTCTTACACTCATCCTCATGACCAAACCTGAGAGCCTCATGAAAACCTGAGAACCTCCTCACAGTCATGCCAACCTCCAGAACAGGTCATAGGCTTGGGACTGAGAAAGGCCCAGGATGGAGTGATGGTCCTGTTCTAAGCTGTTGGTTTTAATTTAGCAGAGTCCTCAGAGGAGATCAGCTCCTTTAAGTGTTGAATTAATCATTCCTCCCTCCCGTCCTGGCCTCCGTATCACAAAGAGCGGCCATTAAGAACAGTGACTACAGCTAACACAGCCAGACCGAGAGAATGCTGTGCGTTTAAGACTCACTTAACTCAGACATCATATTTCCAAAGTAAAATCTTAACACGATTGGATTTTACTGTTCTTTAGCTTAATTTATTAATACTGAACTTCTCTCTTGATCAAATGTGCAAACTTTTTGAAGCTACTGGTTATACAAAGTAGTAAAAATTGCATTTACACATTGAATGTGTGGATTACATTTACATTTGTTTTTCATAAAAATCTTCTTATAAGAATTTTCTGTATTACTAAAACCATTTGAAATGGTTTAGAAGCAATTTGTCAGTTATAAGTTTGATTTGTTTTTCCCCTCCAACCATATAACATAATTTAGGGTATATAAGTATCTACCAATAGACTAGAATAACAGATTGGTAGTCAAAATGCTGTCCAATTTAACTCACAAATTTTCTGTTGCTGTATTACATTACTGTTTCTTGCAGGATTTAACCTGAATTGTTTGGCAAGCTGTGAAAGGTGCCACGAAAGGTGCTTTGCCAGTTGTTGTTCGGTGAAGCCCTGCTCTGTGTGAATATTTCATGACGTAATGCACTGCGCTCCTGCTGACTTCGCCATCCAGGCTGCCAGCTGCTCTGCGCGGTGCCGCTCTGCCGGCTTTTCTCATCTGCCAAAAACTCCCTGACAGCAGGCCCCAAAACAACATCGCAGACTTTCCCCTTCTCACCCCCATGCCCCCTCTGGAGTCCCACCCTGCTCTGTCTCTGGCTGCAGGGGTGATCCATCACAATGGCAGTGGTCGAAATGGGGAAGAGGAGGGCAGGGGAAGCTGACACCTGGAAACCTGTCTGTCTTCCCAGTAACTAATTCACAAAAGTGTGGCTGTATTTAACCCTCTGTTCTGCTGGTATTATTTTTTACCTTTTATTATTTATAAAAATTTTTTCCTTTGGGAAAAGCTGAGGGAGTCGACCGCTTTCTCACCTCACTGCTCAGCAAAGCTCAGTGATTTTCAAAGCGATTTGGGTGAAACGGCGCTGTTAAAGGTGTGACAGGAGGTGCCTGCCTGGAGGGAGAACAGAGGGAGAGAGAGCTGCAGCCTAGGGGGGGGCAGGTTCATCCAAGCATGCATCATACGGCAGTAAGGCTGATGCAGTACGGTCTCTCTGTGGTGCTACGCAGTTGTGTCTGAGGAGCAGCATTACAGGAGGGGGTGTGGCATGGAACTGAGCATCACGATGGTGATAAGAAGGCAGACTTGTGATTACAAGCTTACATCCTTCATAAAGAAAGCTACACTGTTAGGAGGTACCACAAGCTGTATGAACAGGTGAACATGTGACATGTAAACCCTGCTGGCTGCAGCATCACCCTGCTGACCACTGTACGTGCTGGTATCAGTCCACTTCACCACTGGATAAAGTCATTCGGTTCATTTAATAGACCATTTAAGCTCAGTAAATGCGTAAATGCTTAATGTCATGATGTTACACTGACGAGCACGAGATTACCCTTCAGAACGTCACTCGCAAATAGTTATGGCGAACGTAGATTCAATTTCCCCCTCTTCAATTAATTTTATGTCTTGGTGTAAGCGCATCAGACAGTGGAAAGGATTGGGAAACTGCCAAACATCTACATCATACAAACCTTCATGCTCTGGAGGTACCCTGTATTTCTGTAGGACAGAAAGAAACAGAACAAGATGATTTTCTCCTCAACAGCCATGCAGTGCTTTTGTAGAATAATAATAATAATAATAATAATAATAATAAAGTGGACTGTTTTCTCCCTGTTATTCTCTTCTACAGGACAGCTTTCCTGCTCGCTTTGGCGGAATCCATTTTGTGAACCAGCCGTGGTACATCCATGCTTTGTACACAATAATCAAGCCTTTCCTCAAAGACAAGACAAGAAAGCGGGTAATTACCATCCGTCTCAATCTTCCTCACACGGCCTGTCCTCTGTCTGCTCAGCTCAAGGCTGTGCTCTGATTACATCCCATAATGACAAAGTGCTCGCAGAACAGGGGCAGACGGCTCCCACAGCCTTAAAGACAGCGATGGTGACAGAAGTTGATGAAGACTAAGGTGAAACGAAACGTTCCAGGCCATTATGGAACCTTCATACTAACAAGTCCTCAATGCAATTACAGCAGAGCCTGCCCACACCTCACAAGGAATCAATTTGGTACATATTTATTCCTAGCACAGAATACATTTTAATATAAACAACACATAAGAATTCATGTTGAGAGCAGTGACAAAGATGCATTGTTCTTTCTACTTTAATGCTTTTATTTTCATGCCCAAAAGTGACTGCTCAAAAGTTATTAATGTAAATTCTATGTTCATTCTTCTGTATTGTCCATTACAGTTTTTTTGTCTTTTGTGTGGTTTAGCTGGTACCCAAGGGTAAAAAAATTGTTTCTGAAGGTCCTTCAGCAAAGTGTGAAGCTATTAAAATGCTACTTTAACCACCAATAAATTATTTTTGCCATTAAATTGACCTTGTATGTAGCGTCATTAATTTCCCCACAACTTTGGGTGAGGCCCAGTTCTCTTGTACTGCATCAGACTGGGTTGCCTTCATGCACAAACGCACAGCAAAACTGTACTCCAACCCAAAGGCTTTGCGTGTTATCTACAGAAATGTGTTACCATGACTTAAAGGGACCATCCTCAACAGGGACGTGGTGTGTCCTGCTAAAAATATGAAGCTTTATCTTCACCCTTTAATTCTTGTTTACTATTTGCCTGCAGATTTTTCTCCACGGGAACAACTTGAATAGTCTGCACCAGCTGATTTTCCCAGAATGCCTGCCATCAGAGTTTGGCGGCACTCTGCCGCCATATGACATGGGCATGTGGGCGCGGACGTTGTTAGGCCCGGACTATAACGACGAGACCGAGTACACGCACACGTACGACGCGCTCCACGTTAAGGAGGTCGGGGGGGTTTCGGAGAGAGACTGTGCCGAAAAGCTGATGAAGAGGTAAGTGCAAACGTGCAAGACCACAGGTGGCTTCACCAGCCTCCGAGATCAGATGAGCCTCCAGGGGCTCCTGTGGCTTTATGTTCAGCAGAATCTGTGTGGAGAGGTTTAATACTGCTGTACTGCTGTACGTTTAATACTGCTGTACTGCAGTACGTTCAATACTGCTGTACTGCTGTACGTAATACTACTGTACTGCAGTACATTCAATAGTGCTGTACTGCTGCACATTTAATACTGCTGTACTGCAGTACGTTTAATACGGCTGTACTGCTGTACGTTTAATACGGCTGTACTGCTGTACGTAATACTGCTGTACTGCAGTACATTCAATAGTGCTGTACTGCTGTACATTTAATACTGCTGTACTGCAGTACGTTTAATACTGCTGTACTGCTGTACGTTATACTGCTGTACTGCAGTACGTTTAATACTGCTGTACTGCTGTACGTAATACTGCTGTATGTTTAATACTGCTGTACTGCTGTACGTAATACTGCTGTACTGCTGTACATTTAATACTGCTGTACTGCAGTATGTTTAATACTGCTGTACTGCTGTACATAATACTGCTGTACTGCTGTATGTAATACTGCTGTACTGCTGTACGTTTAATACTGCTGTACGTAATACTGCTGTACTGCAGTTCGTTTAATACTGCTGTACTGCTGTATGTTATACTGCTGTACTGCTGTACGTAATACTGCTGTATGTTTAATACTGCTGTACTGCAGTACGTTTAATACTGCTGTACTGCAGTACGTTTAATACTGCTGTACTGCTGTACGTTATACTGCTGTACTGCTGTACATTTAATACTGCTGTACTGCTGTACGTTTAATACTGCTGTACTGCAGTACGTTTAATACTGCTGTACTGCTGTATGTTATACTGCTGTACTGCTGTAGGTTATACTGCTGTACTGCTGTACATTTAATACTGCTGTACTGTAGTACGTTTAACACTGCTGTACTGCTGTACGTAATACTGCTGTACTGCAGTACGTTATATTGCTGTACTGCTGTATATTTAATACTGCTGTACTGCTATTCGTGACATATTTAGATGACTTACTGAATATTTTGAATGGGTTCAAATTACTGAGATACACACGATTTAAGGAACGTTGGTTTTTCATGCTGTAACAAAAAAATGCTGTATTCACTGGATGAAGTGAAATCAGAATCCTTTTGTTCATTTTATTGCAGAACCCAAAGCATTATCAAAGCACATTAAGATCAGTTGATATAACTCCAGATTCCCCCATTTTATTGGCTTGTTTTGTAAAGAAAGCTTCTGGGTATTTTTTGAAGCGTAAACCACACTGCATGTCGCTCAGCTCAGGCTGCAGGTTTGACTCATGATGACGATATGTTACGGATGCTGAGTGTGTTTCTTCACCTCCTCCTCTAAATGTGCGCTGCCGGTTGCCGTAGACACGGGCTTGGAGACTGGGTGGTGTGTGATTTAATGGTTTCCCTTTTCTAAACCTCTCCTGGTGTTAAATGCTATATTTCGCGCTGACGTCACCTTGGCTTGAGCAACTCCCTGTTTTGTCTGTAAAATGCCAATGGTGAAAAAAGAAGAGAGAAATTGGCTCTGTCACTGGGAGTTTAAAAGCTCTCTTAAATCATTTCGCCATGAGGGTGGCGGAAGAATGAGCTTTTTTTGCCTTCTTGAGCTGACGTTTTTCATTTGGTGTGTAGAAAGCAGTTGGTCTGTCCTGAAAGAGAGAGCTTCTTGAAACTTCCTGCCTCCTTCCTTCCACGGCCAGAAGTGAGAATGACCCAGGCAACCCATGGGTCATTCTCACCCCCCTCCCTAAGCAAACACAACTCTGGTTCACATTTCCCTAACACATCGTCAGTGTGCATTTCGCCAGCTCATCCTCTTTGAAGCTGCTCTTATATTTAGACCTGGGTTGTTCTGTCACCAGCAGCCTCTGCTGTTTTTCAGCATTCCTCAGTCCCTCCTGCTGACACCAGAAGAACAGCATTGATTGACATTATAAACATGTGCTCAAGAAGTTCAGTTACACCAACATGTGAAACCACGTTTATTACGTAAGAACAGGATCACAACATCACCTAGGACAGCCGGTATCTCCAAACTTGCCACTCAGCTCCCATCCAGTCATTTTCCTCTGTGAATCATGTCCTCTGAGAATAACACAGCAGTAAATAGATATGCTCATAATTCCTGCAATTCTGTAGTGCAGACTGGCTCTGAGCAGCATTCAGTTTATGGTGTATATAACACACTATCCTTTGGATAGGTAGTGAATTAACAAAATACCAGATTATATGAAATACACAAAGACGTACCAATGTTATTCTCAGGTGTAATGTATACAAAGGCTGTCCTGTGATTGGACTGTTACTTATCTGGTCCTGTGAGCACAGCATCTTGTTTTAGGTTATTAAGAGCTACTCTGGCAATCACTGGAGAAGATACACTTCTCATTAATTTAGTAGTCAGCTCAAAGGGTCAGGAAGCCTTTGGAAGCTCCTCCCCATTAACTCTGTCCATTTAAAAAAATCACCAGAAACAGTCATCCTAGCCACACCATGTAAATTAAGTGTTACTGGTACCCAGGGCTGCCCCCCCCCCCTCAAAAGAGCTGCTTCTGTCTGTCCTCGCTCTCACTAATTGCTGTCTGACCCTGTGACACTCCAGCAGCCAGTGAAGACTCATTCAGTCTAATTGTGCAAAGAGACCAGAGAGAGCCTCATAAAAGAAGGGGGGGGGGACATGAAAAGAAGAGGGGGGGCTCATCGCACCCTGTTAAGATATCAAGCGTTTGGTCAGTTGTTGCACTCTCTAAATTACCGGAGGATTTATCTTCAGATTGACTCAGTTACGTAGTTGTTTAGCAGAAGGTTGCACCCAGCACAATTAAGGCATCTTAAAGTTGTATAAATTTCCCCCTTTATGGAGCTGGAAAGTCATTGTAGCAAATCAGGCTAAGTAGTTTGTTTGTGCTACAAAACTATAGCTCTGAGGGTTGATGTTCAGTCTCGCTACAATATCCGCTGCTGTAAGTGGTTGTGATATACATTGTTTACTTGTGCGTGAAGCGGAGCTCCCTCAAGCATTTCTTTCAGTGGTGTTAACAGTGATCAAAAGAAGGTCATTCTTCCTGCCTAGACTCTGCCCTGTCCTTTGAAACCATCTGCCTATGTTTTACTTAATCCCATACATACCCCCCCCCCTCTCTCTCTCTCTCTCTCTCTCTCTCTGTCATACTGTTTTTCCATTTCTCCCCATTGACTGCAGTCTGAGGTCAACTTGTAACACTGGTGGAACAGAATTACAGAATGTAACCCGGCAGCAATAGTTGTTGTTGGGGGTACGGAGCTTGACCCAAGGGAACAGGGCGTAACGGCCCAGTGGCCTTCTTATCCTGAGCAATACTGTGCCCCCCTCTCCAACACAATCTGTCAAAAGCAGGGCTGATGACAAGCGGTTCTGACAGTGGTGAGTGTGATTCAGAGTGGACTCCCACAGGAACATCACGGGAGACGTGTTTTACGCACACTTTCCGCTATTCAGTGCAGCATTCTTCCACTTACTTTTGTCACTAAAAGGCAGGAGTACAGGCACATCTACTCCGGGGAAGAGCAGATGCCGCGCTGCCTTTTCTCTCTCGTTAGTTTTGCGCATAAAACTTGAAAACTGGCAGGAAGCGGCTCAAACGGCGGCGAGCTGCTTGCATAGCTTTAACACATCAGGCTCAACCACGAAGCATGAAAGAAGTTGAGTTTGATAGCTGACAAGCCGCTGTATGAGCCACACGCGTGGCACAAAGGCAACAGGCTCGAATCCCACAAGGGCAGAGCTGATGCTTTCACAGGAAAACACATAACGGGAAACAATTCCGTGCTCAGCACTGAACCCGTACTATGGTTTGCCCAAGATAAGTGTGCATTTTTACTGCTTTTTACATTCGAGATCATAAAAATGTCATATCTGTTTATAGTTACGTAGACAGTTCATTTTTGGAATTCGTCCGTATATCCTTTCTGATCTATGTAAGTGTTACAACGCTATTTCAGTTACTATTTCTTTTGCTATTTCCGTTAAACAGTGAATTGCACAGGGGAGATGATTTGTGATGCTATATTTTCCCCCCATTTACTTAGCAGGATGTGTTCCCATCCATCTTAACTCATTTTTATGAGTGTGTCACCTAACATGTAACTGGAGCACACTGGGACTTAAGTAGAAGTGCATAAGCCCTTTGCTGTCTCCAAATAATAAAACAATAAAAATGAGAATATGGTGGGGTAACTGTAAGGTTAGCATGAGAGTGTTAGCACTAGCCTTTCTACATTAGTATAGAGAGCCTTGGGTTTGTGCCTGTGTGGGTACAGTGAAAGATGTTCCAGAATGAAGCTTCCTGTCTTACCTCGTCTTCTGGAATGATGCAAACAAGATTCTTGGCTTCATGCTCTCATGGCTCTTTAACTAGCTGTCATTCATGTTTCATGTTTAGAGCATCAGTTAACCACCAAAGATAGGACTATTGGTAAATAAGCAGAAATGTCTTTATGTTTCAGTGGCATGTGATTCTGCACACTTTCATGGTTCTCAACCCAAACAAGACTGCCAGTATCACTACTGAGACTCTGGAAAGTGGAGCTGGTTATAAGTTCATTTCCAACAACAGATTCAATTCTAAAAACCTCATCTATCTAGCAAAAGGAAATCAAGTACAACAGGAAAGGTAACAGTTGGAGATTGAAATACCGTTTCATATAAACAGCCTTAAGGATTCACTCAGACGTGTCTGACAGAGCACAAAAAAAAGTCTAAAAAACAGCCTGTGTATGTCAATTCACTGAGAAGACAGGTAAATTAGACGTTTGGAATACGATGAAGCTAAATGTAGGTATAAAATGAAGTGAAATGTGATGTGTGAAATTCTGACCAGAACAGATACACAGGTAGATGCTTACAGTACATACCCTGTGATGTACACCTTTAATCAAAACATTTTGTTCTGAGTTCCCATAATGAATTTAAGTTAATGCAAGGGTATCATTGTACTAAAATGTTTTTTAAACTCTGATCTTGAATACAGAATTATCCGTTTGACATTTTCAGCTAAAGCACATTTTCAGTTGATGTCATTAAATCTTTCTTTGTACTGAAATGCGGTATTGACAGCTTTAGCTAACATACTGAATAAAAAAGAGTTATAAGGCAGGTAGGATGTTAGTGTAACTGGTGTAAGTCAGCCTACTATAGTAACCCCTAGTTAAAGTACTTCCCTGAGTGGAGGAATTGGGTTTGTAGCTGAGTGGGCTAATCCTCGTCTGTTAACTTTGTGTGGGCTTTGGGTGCACAAGTGTGAGCCCCAGCAGAGCTGACCTTGTTACATTAGCATCCTAAGTCAGTATCTGACTAGATGGGACTAAATGAAAGTGGTACTCCTCTTCTCATCCATCACCATGTCATTCCAATGTCACTGCTTCTTGTTTACTGTATATACCTACACCTGATTGGCTGATGTGAAACAGAGATTCTATAGCACTCTCACTGTATACTGTGGAGGCTGGTTGTACAACAGCAGACAGGAATAGATGGTGTTTATAAGAGTTCACTGTCTGAAAGATCTGAAACCCAGGTGACCTGAAATCTCCTAACATCCTGAGTGTACAGCTTCTTCAAAGGCCTTATGATCAGCTAGTCTGTCTCCTCAGTTCACAGCACAGACAGAGCAGTCCAGCCCTCACACTGACATTAGAGGTAAAACAATTGTCTTTGCCGGTGCCAAAACCATGGCGCTGGTAATGATGACCAGAGCTAACCATCAGGGTGTGGAGGTGAGAAAGTACAGTCAGTTCCCCTGTCACACACACGTACACACATGCACGCATACATGCCACTCAGGACAGACGGCAGCTCACTATGAGACTGCTCTGCAAGGGGCGCGTAACTGGGACAATATTCTGCAGACAACCTTGCCCTGGGACGAGCAGACGGATGACACAGAATATAACAAAGAAGTGGGACACGTGATACAGGCAGAGGCAAATCAGCTATTGGGGTGAGAGAGAGAGAGTGCTGAGGGGCTCAGTGTGGTCCAGGGACATATCCTCCTCCTGTGATTGGCAAGAGATGAGGTGAAGGAGGTCGCTGCAGGGTGGAGACGAATGGCCCAGGGACAAGGCGGCCTGTGTTAGAGCTCAGCTCCCTGCCTCTTTTCATAATCGCATCTGCAGAATCGTCAGTGGGGTACCGATCCCATATAATCCGTTCTACACCCTGTCCCAGACCCACAGTCTGGATGTTCCTTCCTTACCAGATTTCAGTTCTTTTTCTAGCTCCACAAAAGCCTATCAAATCAAGGGCAGATGGGAGATGGCAGTTTTATGGACGTTCTGTTCCAGATTTGGATCACTGTTCATCTTCCACCCAGATACCCTGCTGCAGCTGATCCACTACTCTGACAGCATGCCTTGTCCTGGCACAGAAGGGATTGGTGTGATCATACTCGCTGATAAATTTGGTGTCGTTTACTCAGAGGATTCGCGTTCTGTGCACCAACCAAGATCTTAACTTGGCAGCGTATCATTACAAGTTTGGCTTTCGGTTGCCTCAGAGCTTCGTGTACTTGAAAGACAGAGACACACAGTACATCTTAGAAACAGCACACAACAGGAACACATGGGGCAGTTTGTGAGCTCTGCTAAAGGCACAGTAAAGAACATCTTGGTCAAACTGAGACTTAATCCTTTGTTTTTAATTAGAAACGGCCATAAGGGGCACTTTGCCGGCAGCCATATTTGTTCATAGGATGAAATGTTGTTATTTATGTGCTCTTATTTAGGTGTCCAGGAACAGCATTTGTTGAAAGCAATTTACCTGCTGTACACCTTACGCCTTAAGCAGCACACTATAATCATACCTGTGGTGCCTACACAAGCAGAGGGGAGCGATTATGACAGACTGACATTCAGTGAGTGCCATTAAGATGACTGTTTCCTATGATTGATGGAATCCTCTAGAAGAACAGGAAAAAGGAAGAAGGGGGTGTTTTGGTGTTGTCACTGCTAGACTGGAAAACCATCCAGTCAGGGAATCCATTATTCCAGTGAGACCCACTCTCCCAAAAAGGGTGCCCGAACGCTCATTTTCAAGACATGATTTTACTTAATTTTGTAAAATGTCTCTCTATTTGCACCCAACCTTTTTCCACTACCAGTGAGATGTAGTTGTGTTGCACTGCTTGTTTGTGTCAGTACTTAACAAATTGTGGGATTTCTGGAAGAATGCATGCCCATGAAAGTCTTATTGTATCTTTTTTGTACACAACAATAACTATGAATTAGTTTGGTAGCACGCTATTTAATACAGACATCTCATCTCCCCAAGAAGTTCTGGGAGTCTCCCGAAAAGCAGCATCCGCTCCCTGGCTCCCACAAGTGATTCGTATTTTCCTGGAAATTAGGTCCCAGTCCCACTACAATAAGCCAAACAACAAATAAAAACACAAGTTTGGGAAAGAATTGAGATAAGGAGGCATGTTGATGATTCTTTTAAAAAATATGTTGTGTGTATGCATAGATAAGCTTGAGCCTCTTCTCCCCCCGCAGAAACAGTCAGTTGTGTGCACCTCTGGCTCCATTCTGCAGAACCAGGGCTTCAGCATGCTGTTTCAACTCCTCACTTTAGTATTGACATGTCAGACCAGCCGTTGTACCGGTGGACAGTAGAACTGGGTAGAATCAACAGCTGGGTGTAATTTCCACAAATGATTGCTTGCCATTGTTGTCTGACATTTGAACAGCTAAATACTATGTACGGTACGTCTTTTGTTCGTAGAGGGTTAGCGTGAGAAGGAGCCCCTGGTCTGAACATTACAGCCAAAGTTGACTTTTCTAGACACAGGGAGGCGTGCAGTGCCCAGTGTGTGATCAGACCCGTTCTCCCGCTCCAGGTCCCAGTCAGCGGTGGAGCCTGGCACCCTGAAGCACAAGGAGAGGGATGAGGAGACCGCATTGCCCCTCCTGGCTCTGGACTGAGGCGGCCTGCTCGCATTGCCGTGACCCAGCTCACGCTGCCAGGGCATGCCCGCTGCATGCCCAGTGCCACCCCATGCCTGGCAGCCCGGTCAGCATCACAGGGCCAATCGCTCACCAGCCGCCAACCTCCACTGCCAACCGCAGCCAAACAAAACACAGCTCTGCCGCGTTTGTTTCATTTCAACAGACACCACCATCTCAGAGAAAGGAACCACAAGGTACATGTGGCGCTGCATTCTCCCCAGCACACCTTCCTGTGCCTGTAAAGGATTTTCTCAGACAAAAAATTAGAAAGAAAGAGATTACACTGAAGGATTGCATATTTACTGGGACATGACCTGCTGCGACCTCAGTACCCTTTACACAAGTGCAAAAGAGGATGTGTTTCACAGAAGTACAGAGAAGAGCTCAGATGTCACCTGATGAAATATTCCCATATAATGTATAAGGCACATGGTGAGGTTGTTCAGTGCAGTTCCTGTAAAAACTAAAGAAACTAAAATTTTGAGATACTTTTAATGGAGGGATGGATCATTTCATAGACTGGCAAAAAATAATAATCAATACAGAATGTTTGATTAAATTGAGCTTATTATTAAAATTTTTACTGTAGTGCTTGTAGATTTTTTGTGCTTGCCACATGAAGCATAGTGTTAGCCTGGAACATTAAAGCTACTTTTAAACACGGCTCTTTGGGCCACTAATTGACTCTTAAGTGAGTGACCGGCGGGTTTTCAAGGAGCACACTGACCACGTGTGAAGAGGAAGCCACAGGACTTCACAGGGGATCTCATGGAGACCAGCAGTGCATAGCACCTCAGTAAAGGTGTTGCATTTACAACATTATTCCATATATTTGTGTCTTGCTATAGGGATTCTGTGACTGCAGTTTTCACTTACCTGTAAATATTAATGCAATTCTGTATTACATATCTGAATTGGGGAATAAACCTGTGAAGAGATTGATCTTGTACCTTCAGCTTTCTGGACACTAAAATACTGTGTATATACTATAAGAATATACTCTTTTAATAATTTCAGTTCTTTCCTCTGTACTGTCCAACTTTATATGTAATGGCATCCCATTTTTTCCTTGTTATATTTGAACACTTAGAAACTGTCACAGTTTCCAGAACAATCAGGCATGGATCACAGTAATTTGTTAAAGTGTAGGAGCACTTTGGGTTCAGTATGGCTTTGTCTGTGGTGCCTGGGATTGGCGATATTACTTTGAAGCGGGACACTGTGGGACACAGCAAGCCCTGTCTGTGTACTAAAAGAATAGTTTGTAAAGGGAAAGGATCTGAGGGTGTTTGAGAACTAGACTGGAACAAAAGTCATTATTTTTATGACTGACAGGTACTGTAGCTTACGATCACCAGGCTCTTCACTGATACCCATTTTGCAGCGTCAAACATGATTTAGAGTTTAGGTTAAGGCTGTGAAGTATCGTGTTAGTGTGCAGCACCATGAATACGTTGTGTTTGCCAGTCCACAGAACCATCTGGAGACGTGTAGCTTTCGCTGTTCATCTCCGCTCGATAACTGAACTCAATAAAACCCTTAAGTTGATGCTGGCTTTAATTACGTCAGAATTTACATTCAGTATTTCACTTTGTGTTTTACAGCAAACCAAAAATATGCCAAAACACGTATATACAAAAATATTCACCATTAATTAAGGAAATTATAATAAATTAAGAAAGAGCTGCCAAATGGTAATGAAATTTGTGAAAATGCAAGGAAAATTAAAGTGAAAAATGTCTTTAATATCAACAACTTTCCCTATTGTTGTAATGACAGTATATGACGTAGAAGATTGCCCATACTAGAAAAATATCAATGCATTAATTATTCTCTTTTGCGGCTTGTCGTTTTGGACCTAAGAAGTAATTTAGAGCTCTTCCCTCTCATTGGATGATTACAGGACTTTCAATGAGAAGGTTTTCCCACTCAACACAGTGCTTTTACTCTGATCATTAGCTTTAGCAATTAACCACCACCTCCCCTCCTCCCATCTATGTTTTGTGGGAAGATGGCTGTCAGGTTACACGACTGTGATGTTGTTGCAGACACTGTGCATTTAATGTGTATTTTCAAACAGCTGTAAGAAAAGTTTATTTAATTAATACAGAACACAAGGGGATCTTTGGATGGGAAATACTTTGAAGTAAATAATACTATAAGTAGGCATCAAAATAGACATTATGGTAGAGGTTCGTAAGTTTGACCACTGGGTGAATGTTTTTTATTTTCAGTAAAGCTTTCGTTACTATGTATAGTATTATACAGTAAATGCATAAGACTGTCATTTACTTTACATTGTGTTGTGCTACAGTTGTTTCTATAAGATGCTACGCTTGAAAAAGCTCAGCTGTTCTCCACTGTACAGATGCACATACATGTTCAAATTCTGTATATTTCATTTAGTAATAAAAAAAAGTCCAGAACACAAAGTTTTCAGTGCATTATTGGTTTTCTTATAGCTACATACAGATGGATGATGAATTAAAGGAAAAACCAACAAAAAGTAATTGCTGACAAACTGTTCTTGCTCACAGTCTGATGACATCCTACACTGTCATTCTCAGTCACCTGAGGAAGAGGTGCTCTACTGTTTTCCTTATATGTGGCAATAATGCATGAGCATCGTGGTTATCAAATACACTATATTGCCAAAAGTATTGGGACATCCCTCCAAATCATTGGATTCAGGTGTTCCAATCACCTCCATGGCCACAGGTGTATAAAATTGAGCACCTAGGCATGCAGACTGCTTCTGCAAACATTTGTGAAAGAATGGGTCGCTCTCAGGAGCTCAGTGAATTCAAGCATGGTACCGTGACACCTGTGCAATAAGTCCATCTGTGAAATTTCCTCGCTACTAAATAGTCCATGGTCAACTGTTAGTGGTATTATAACAAAGTGGAAGCAACTGGGAACAACAGCAACTCAGCCTCGAAGTGGTAGGTCATGTAAAATGACAAAGCAGGGTCAGCTTATGCTGAAGTGCACAGTGTGCAGAAGTCACCAACTGTCTGCAGAGTCAATAGCTACAGACCTCCAGACTTCATGTGGCCTTTAGATTAGCACAACAACAGTGTGTAGAGAGCTTCATGGAATGGGTTTCCATGGCCAAGCAGCTGCATCCAAGCCTTATATCACCAAGTGCAATGCAAAGCATTGAATGCAGTGGTGTAAAGCACGCTGCCACTGGACTCTAGAGCAGTGGAGACGTGTTCTCTGGAGTGACGAATCACACTTCTCTGTCTGGGAATATGATGGACGTGTCTGAGTTTGGTGGTTGCCAGGAGAACGGTACTTGCATGACTGCATTGTGCCAAGTGTAAAGTTTGGTGGAGGGGGGGATTATGGTGTGGGGATGTTTTTTAGGGGTTGGGCTTGGCCCTTTAGTTCTAGTGAAGGGAACTCTTAAGGTGTCAGCATACCAAGACATTTTGGACAATTTCATGTTCACAACTTTGTGGGAACAATTTGGGGATGGCCCCTTCCTGTTCCAACATGACTGCGCACCAGTGCACAAAGCAAGGTCCATTAAGACATGGATGAGCGAGTTTGGGAACTTGACTGGCCTGCACAGAATTCTGTCCTCAACCTGACAGAACACCTTTGGGATGAATTAAAGTGGAGACTGCAAGCCAGGCCTTCTTGTCCAACATCAGTGCCTGACCTCACAAATGTGCTTCTA
Organism: Chitala chitala; assembly: GCA_025773905.1. Taxonomy (NCBI): domain Eukaryota; kingdom Metazoa; phylum Chordata; class Actinopteri; order Osteoglossiformes; family Notopteridae; genus Chitala; species Chitala chitala. The sequence continues at coordinate 5,212,242 of JABJVR010000065.1, forward strand.
GAAGAATGGTCAAACATTACAGTCACGCTCCTAAACCTTGACACACTCTTAAACCTTGTGGACAGCCTTCCTAGTAGAGTTGAAGCTGTTATAGCTGCAAAGGGTGGGCCAACTCAATATTGAACCCTACGGACTAAGACTGGGATGCCATTAAAGTTCATGTGTGTGTAAAGGCAGGTGTCCCAATACTTTTGGCAATATAGTGTATGCACCATCAACTACAATGTCTGACCCTATTTCCCAGTGTCTTTCCCTTAGATCTAAATGCAGATGTCAGTTTATTCACTGTTCCTTTGTGGCTGAAGCTCCTGCCATCCACGTCCCAACAACAAACCCTCTGTCAAAGTCACTTAGATCTTGACCCAACATGAGAATCAGCTGAGCCTGCTGAGCATATTTATATGTCACAGAGCATGACTGGACGTTTCTTGCTCAATTATACCACTCGTGCCGGTGCAATGCATCTCTATCGTGTTTTTCCTTTAATTTGTCAGTTCTGCCAAAAAAATAAATAATAACAATAATTAACTGAAGGTTAATAAAGAGTCAGACCATGTCCAAGATGAAGAAACAAAATGTAAACACATCAATCAATCATATCATTATGACCACCTGACTAAAATTGAGTAGGTCTCCCTTTTGTTGACAAAACAGCCCTGACCCGATGAGGTATGGAGTCCACTAGACCTCTGAAGGTATGCTCAATTGGATTGCGATCTATAGAATTTGGAGGCCAAGTCAAGACTTCAAACTTGTTGTGTTCCTCAAATAATTTGGCAGGGCACATTATCTTGCTGAAAGAGGCTGCTGCCATCAGGGAATACTGTTTCCACGAAGGAGTGTACTTAGTCAGCAACAATGTTTAGGTAGGAGGTACATGTCAAAGTAACATCCATGTGAATGGCAGGACACACGATTTCTTAGTACAACATTACCCAAAGCATCACACTGCCTCTGTTGGCTTGCCTTCTTCCCATAATGCATCCTGGTGCCATCTTTTCCTCAGCTAAGCAATACAAATGCATCTAGCCATCCTTATGATGTTAAAGAAAATGTGACTCAGTAGACCAGGCCACCTTCTTCCATTGCTACAAGGTCCAGTTCTGATACTTTGAGCCCTATACCCAAAACACTGTGATGCACTGTATGTTTTGACACCTTTATATTCGAACCAGCATTAACTTTTCTCTAATTTATGCTACAGTAGCTTTTCTATTGGATCGGGCTACTCGGGTCAGCCTTCTCTCCCCATGTACAGCCTTGGCCGCTGCGTCGCCGATTCACCTGACCACTTCAAACTGGGACCATCCCGCAACAGCTGCAGTTTTGGAGTTGCTCTGACCCAGTCATCTAGTCTTCACTATTTGGCCCTTGTCAAAGTCAACTTCAGGGACAAAATGTTCACTTGCTGCCTAATATGTCCCACACATTGCCAGGTGACACTGTACCAAGATAATCAATGCTATTCACTTCACCTGTCTGATTGTTGTATACTGTAGGTGCCTTTGCAGGAAGGTGTAGTTGTTCTACAACTTCACCTGTCCACCACTGTAAATCCAAACATAAAAGTGCAAGGCAAGTGTTTTTTTCCATAAAGAAAATCCAAAAACAATTTCGCCATCATTACTTATCCATCTTTCACATTTGCGTAGGTTGACAGGGGTTTGCACACAATTTTACGTTTAAATCTACTAGTCCAACTGTGTGATAAAGGCTTTGCTGCAAACAATCCACAGGAAACCAGCAGTCAGCAGGATGGATTTCAGATTTCAGCTTTTAACACTGCTCTAAAAAGAAGCAAAAATTAATTTGACAATATCATTTGCCTCTCCTAGCAAGGCTTAACGTTCTGGCTTACAATAAGCCTAATGTGCAATGCTGCTAATAATTAATCATGCCATTCAAATCTGGAAGAAATGATTGGTTTGGCTTTAGGCCTAATGGAGAGCCGCGCGTTCCGTCTTTTATCAGATTCGGCTTTATGGTGCCGTCTCACAGCGTAGCGCTCTTGTTTCGCACTGGCCTGCTGACAGGGAGAGGAGGCTGCTGACTCACAGCCACAGGCATAGCTGAGGACGCCTCTACACCTCTCGAGCTGTCTGTTAGCGGCTGGCCAGATGTCAAAGCAGCGAGGAGCTGTGCCAGTGAGGGGGGAGGGGCTCAGTGAGCGGCTGATCTGCGGAGGGAGACAGCAGCTGCAGCTGCCACTGCTCTGTCACAGTCCATGTTATGCAGCGCTGCCCCCTGACACCGTGTGTGAAGCACACCCCCCCCCCCTTACTGGTGTACCCCCTTCTACCCCCTTCTACATGGGTGTGAACCATCAATAAACGCACCCTTCAGGAAAAGACTCGTTGACCCTGCATTATAGCGGTTTCGCATATTCCATGACACACTACATGCACAACACCATGTGCAGCACCATGCACTTATGGCTGTGTACATGGCGCAAAGGCAGCCTGTATAGCAAAAGGGATCTGCTGTGTCATACACACCAGGTGACAGCCAGGCATTTGGAAAATCACTCTCATATTCCTAGTACACCCACTGCATGTTCTCTTGTGCACCTGTGTTAACTGAATAGTATCATGCTATATAAAACCATATATTTGGGCGTTTCTGAGTTCTTACAGTAGCTACAAAAAAAGAACCACCATTTTCAATTTATAAAAATTTTAGTATAAACAAGTCTGTGGGAAAATGTTATTGAAATAAAGGGGAGAGGGGAGGTTATATATCAAAATTTGGAAGATAAATGTAAAATCCTATTGATTATGGATAATTATAACTGTAGCAGAATATAGTAAAACTAGTACTTTCATGGGGTACCGAAAGCAAATATTGTTTTGTGTCTGGCAGCTCTGAAATTAAATATAGAGCAAATACTGCAATGCCGAGTTAGGTCTGGTGTTACTGTGTGTGCTTTTGTGCTGTGGAGATTATTCATTTGTTCTTCGTTAAATAACAAAATGATAGTTCGAGGATGCCCAGCCCACAGCTTTTGACCCCCCCCCCACTTTTTTGTGGCCACTGTTATTCCTCCCACTCTGTGTCTGAGAGCACCCCCCACCTCCAGTACTTTAGCTCTAGTAAAGCCCTCTTGAGTTCCCATGGCACCCATATCAGCTTATTTTCAGCCCTGTTTCTGCGCTACATGGTTCAGTCCACAAACTGGTTATCGCCATAGAAACACTCCTCCTAAGGATGTAAAACTATGTTTCAGCCAGTCCAGTCACCACTTTTATTCCACCCCTGGAAATCTGAATGTTGAGAGAGGGACCTTTCACAAAGCACCCACATATTTCTATAAACCTGGAAGTACACTGCGTTGTACATAAAATATATTTCAATACATTAAAATAAATTGAAGGTCAGTTTATATGTCTTGCTTTGTAAAGGGCTGCATATTAATATTAAGGTTTACTTGTGTAATGTCTTTTGTCAAATGTTAAACATGACTAAATGTAGCTTTATCTGCTGTATATAAAATGAAGGAAATCATTCTATGTTATCCATTAACCAGTAGAAACACATAAATGCTTAAAACAAATTACATAAATTAGCATATCCTAAAAAGGTGAGCTCACAGACATTCAGCACTCTAGGATGAGTAAATGAGGTCAGTTCTGCACTGAGAGTACTGCAAACAGCACAAAGGCTACAGCTGCATTGAGAGTACTGCACTCGGCACAGGTAATAGGACTGCACTGATACCACTGCAGCTGACATAGATACAAGTGCTGCACTGACAGCACAGATATGAATGCTGCACTGATATCACTGTGGCCAGCAGAGGTATGAGAGCTGCACTGAGAGCACTGCAACCGGCACAGATATGAGTGCAGCACTGACAGCACTGCAGTCGGCACAGATACGAGTGCTGCACTGAGAGCACTGAGGCCGGCACAGATACGAGTGCTGCACTGAGAGCACTGCAGTCGGCACAGATACGAGTGCTGCACTGAGAGCACTGAGGCCGGCACAGATACGAGTGCTGCACTGAGAGCACTGCAGTCGGCACAGATACGAGTGCTGCACTGAGAGCACCGCAGCTGGCACAGATACGAGTGCTGCACTGAGAGCACTCAGGCTGGCGCCAATGCCAAGTGTGATTATTATGAGGGGACATTGTGTGTTCTGCACTGCACCATCACAGACCTGCTTCTTTAGCTCAGCCCTTTTCACATGAAGTATTTATGAATGTGCCACACATTCAGCTGCTGCTGGTGGGTCAGCCTGTGAACACTGGAAAATTGAGCTCATTCCTTTATGCTATGGACGAGTGGAGCGAAATGACACATCCACTGTAGGCTTCATTGTTGTCCTATTAAAATTCCATTACGATGCATGGCAAAGATCCAATTTTTATGGCCTCTTAGCAAAATGCCATTTTAAAAATGTGAATTAATTAAAATTATAATGCAGACTTAAATATTAAATTCACATGAGACTTTAAAGTCATACGAATGCTGGCGACTGTTTTCAGTAACTGTCTGGAGAATCATAGTATGGTCCAATACTAAACTGGGTGACAGTGGTGAGTTACCCCGTACTGCACATGGTAATTTTGCTGAAGTAGAGCATATCGTTGGTGTTGCAGTACAAATTGCAGTAGGTCCTGCATGTTTAAATGCATCAGACAGATCCTGTGTTAACAGGAAGGCCAAACAGTGAGACGGGTCACTGATTAATCCATGTGAGCAAGCTGACCCACGGCATTCTGTTATCTCAAAAACAAAAACAAAAACAAAACCCATGAGCCATCTTAAACAAAAAGGGATTAAGTGACTTACACAAGGAGTCCTGTGAGAAAACACTTTTGAAGACTACTGCATTATCTCCAGAAATGTGTGTTCAAAAAATTCTCATCAGCAAAAAAATTCTCAAAATTCTTCAAACGTCAGGACACAGCTCTGACCACATGATGTACTGACCATTAGTTTGATGCGCTCACACCATACAAACCACTGTATCTGGACAGACAAAAAAAACCAGCTTCCAGTAAGAATGAGTTCCACTCCGGGGATTTCAGCCTGTGCTTTATTGGTGCAGTTTCTGCATTAGTGTTTTGTACTGTGGCAGGTAATTGGGTGCCTTATCCATTGTGTAGTTTATCCTCACCTTTCCCTCTTCTCTCTGTGTGCCTGCTGAACCACTCCACCTGAACAGCCCTTTCAATTTGTTTCGCAGAAATTGCTAAAGGAAAACGTGTCTGGACTTGGTATGAGACCCTAATTAGAGAAAACAAGAGCGCTGTGCATTCAGGTGGGGAGGAAGGTAACCTCACCAGGCAAGGCTGAAAGAGCGTACTCCTTCAAAACAGTCACAGGGAGCAGATGGCGTTCAAGTCTTTACCACATGCTATTTTGCTATTTTTGTACCAAAAAGAATGTTCTTTCTGCTTTTCCTTGGAGCGCTTCTCAGTAGCAGAAATCGATAGCTCAGACTACATTAAAGCTAAAAGGACATTAGAGCGCTAGATCAGGGGACAGGCTCCTCTCCCTGCGGTTAACTTTGTCACTTTCGACTCCGTCCAGCAGCGAGCTGGCTGCCTGCCTCTCACTTATTCACAAACCCAGGCGGGGCCAGGCCTTTCCCACTGTAACTCCACCTTCAGGACCAGGGGCTCGTCCTGGTGAAATGGGATGGAACGCATACAGAAACGTTCAGTCTGCCTATCTGTCAGTAAGAAACTTGGAGAGCGAAGCAATACGATGTACAGGACATGAACCCAATGCTGTACTGTCATGGACATGCGTAGAAAGGTATCATCTCAGTATAATTAACAGTTTTATTCAGGTCATCGATCAAGATGCTAGCAGTTAAATATTTCACCTGTATGTTTGACTGAGAACCAAGGAAAGAAAATGTACTACAATACTGATTTTCTGCCCTTTAGAGGGGGAGGAAGCATCTTACAATTTTTAGTTTTTGTAATTAATTTTAAAGCGTACACCGGGAAATAGTACTGCTGAAATCAGTAAAAGAGCTGCAAAAACAAAATGTCCTCTACCATGGACTCAAATGCGTAGCCAGTGTCTCAGGAGGATATACCTCTAATAAAGCAATTCTGATGAGATAGGCTTCCCAAAGGCTCAACAGCAAGTGTGTTCCTGGGCCTTGACCCAATGGTACTTCATTAGAAGTGCAGCTGAACAACATTGTGTTGTTTTCTGTGATTTTCTTGGCTCTGCTTTATCCGTTACTGACTTTCTGGTAAGGCAAGAAGTCAGAGGTAATAAGGCCTCTTTATCCCCTGGCTTCAACATGATACAAAGTCCGGGCCACATAAATCCTTCTGGATTCAGTTCAATGCAAACATTATGCATGAATGATTGTATTGCATTAACGCCATATACATGGAAAATCAGAAAAGACAATCTCAAACAAAGGTGAGAACATGGCAACTTAATTTCTTTTAATTAACCTTTTTTCAGTCATAAAAACATTGAGGCAAAAAAATCAGTGCAATCCAAAAAAAAAAAAAAAAAAAAAAAAAAAACCACATGAAAAAATTAACAGAAAAGTACATATAAAAAATAACAAAAAAAAAATCCATTAACAACAGTAGTGGCTTGGGAACATGTAGTGGCTGCAAAAAGTAACAAAATTACCCAAATAAGCAACTGAATGGGTTGTACTGAACATATTAAAGGTTAAACAAGTTAATGTCACTGCCTCAACGGGAAATCTGAGCAGACAGTGGAAAGCAAGAAAGCAGTTTTAGCTTTAACAAAGCAAGTCATTCCTTCAGGAAAGCGTGTGCTTTTCTCCACACACACCAGACAGAGAGGAAGAGGGGTCGCGGGATCGCCAGTCACATGACTCCACATATCCCGGACAGCAGTGAGCAGGACAGGCCCAGTGGGTTCTCAACCAGTAAAGCTACTTCTTGTTATATGCGTCCAGAATTGCGGTCTGCGACTCTCCAATACCAATCCCAGGGTGCTTTGCTGGTTCTCCTTCCACCAAAGCATCTCGGCACTTGACTGAGTTAAATCACCTCCCGACTGCACTGCGTCAGCCTCGTCCATCAGCTGTGAGACTGTTGGTGGCAGCTGTGCAGATCTCTTAACAGGTATCAGCAGCGTCAGCTGGCCTGTACCGCTTCTTAAACAGGTGCCTCACACATCAGGATGTTTTGGGAATACATTCACCCCTCACACGAAATCACATAACACAAGGAAGGCTTACTGAAAAGACACGTAGCTGACGAGGCTCTGGTTTCACAGATGCGTTCTAGTTTGTTTGTTTAACACTGCTTGCTAAAATACATAAAGAAATACAAAAAGGAAAAGGGCAAAAATACTTCATTTCTACTTTAATTTAAAAAGTAAAAAAACATTTATATCGATTCTTTAATGTTTTTATACAATTTTTTTGCAAGAGTGTTTTGTATTCACATTGTGAAGGTGGCGGTACACTGTATTTGTCATAGTTTCTGACAACTCACCACAAATTCAAAGGTACACAGGACATCTACATAATAAATGGTGCTCATATTAGTGCCCTTTCACCGTCACTGCGACATGTAGGCACTAAAACAAAAAACAGAAAGGAAGTGTGCTATTAATTAATATACTGAGGGGACCAGTAATAGAATTAACAGGAACTTCATTAAGTGTGATTAAAATGAGGGGATGTTCTGTGTAAAATTGAAACAGAGACAATCCTAAATCTGTAATGAACATAAACGGTCACCCATACCTTTAAGTGTGGTGTTCTTGCTTGACCAGTGACTACATAGCTGCATTGTGTTCCTTTAGTTAACTTGATTTAAAAAAAAAAAAAAAGGGGGTGGGCGGGACAAAAAAAATGCACATATCCATAAGGGGATTGAAATGCTCTTGGTGAAGACAGAACCCATTCTGACAACACAAAGTTTCAACTAAATCATGCCTTCATTTATAAAAATAAGACCAGGCGCTTTGGAGGCCTCAATGACATCTGCATATGCTTTAAGTAAATAAAACAACCTGAACATGTTCAGAGCATTTCCTTCCTGGACTATAGTATGCTGGTAAACTGCTATAGGGCAAACAGAAGAGTGATAAACATTTGGACGGGTCAGGAGTTATGGGCTGCCTCCAGGGTTTTTGTTTGTGTGTGGATCATGAAACAGTAAACAGCAGCAGGATCAGTAGCAGGTGCAAAGCACCCCAGCCAAAGGCAGCAGAACATCCCATACGGGCTTAGCAGAACCTGCTTCCAGCTCTGCAGCTTGGCAGCGAGTCCCGGTTAGCGGCGGAACAAGCAAACCACAAATCGAGTCCTTTCATTCGCTCTGACAGGTTCCGTCCAGTATTCACCCCCCCCCCGCCAGGCCAGCTTGCTTCTCAGCAGAACATTAGCTCGAGTTTAACGTCTTTTCCCAGATAAGAAGGTATGCTTCTAAAGTAACACAGCAAAAGTTCAGCAAAAGATGCGACAGTTAAGTACCATAGTAAAATGTGGTTGTTGTCCTTCCTTGGTGCCTTAAGGCTCTATCTCTGTAGAATAGTTTCAAGACTGCGGCCAAGAATGCGATCCCTTTGATTTCCTCTGTTGGATCTAGACAGATTCCTATCTAAGTAAGTGAATCAGCATCTACTGGTCAATGGCTGTCAATGGAAATTAGTGTGATGATGGTAGAGACCGGCAGTCCCTATGTCTGCCCCCATTATATTGGCGAGAGTGTCTGCCGCTGGTACTGGGTCAGCTCTGGGTGCCACACATCAACGATGAAGATCAGCCGATAGCTGTCTGCCTCCTGCCATACCTCGTGCTCGAACGAGTCATCGAAGATGAGGACTCTTCCTTCCTCCCAAGATCTGCGTGAACAACATACGGAGGGTGGTTGGTTTTGTACAGGAAAACAGCCTGGAGCTGCAACCCCTCATACTCACCCCACACAGAATGCACAGCCTCACATACTGTACCCAAGGTGGTCGTTCACTGTGCATCAGTGTCCATGGACACTGCTGGTCTCCTGCTGGTCTAATTCACTGTCTTAATGAAATGAACAGGCCTCTGCCCGTCCTGGATTTATGGCTGTGCCCCGCTGAGGTAACATGCACAGGGCCAGACCCAGTTCAGACTCAGGCAGCAGAGCCAGCTGGCACACATTTCAAAGGGAATGGGTGGGAATTGCGGAGTGTTCATTTCTCATACACAAACAGAACCTTTCAACTTGGAGCTCCATCACTTGCTAAGTGCGTTAAAGTTACTTTGTCTGTAGCTTGGAATAGCTGCGCAGCTACTAAAATGTTACCTGCAGCAGAATCCCCGCCAGAAATAAATGCACTGAAGTGTTTCATTTATTTTTTATTAGTGAGGAATTTTAACTGCTTATACACTAATAATGTGTTGCAGAGTTCTGATGCAAATCTATGGGGAAAAATCTTAATGAAATTTGACTTTTTAAAATTCTAATATGACAGACCATCAATAATTGTTTATAAAGCTTGAAATTTTATACATTATATCTGTTTGCAAAATTACACACTCTGCTGAGGACCATACACAAAAGATACAAGCACGGGACTATTCCTGGGACTGGAACCCACAACGTTTTCATCCCGGGACTGGAACCCACAACATTTTCATCCCAAGACTAGAATCCACAACGTTTTCATCCCAAGACTAGAATCCACAATGTTTTCACACCACCTTCAGTTCTTTAGCTATTACAGCACTTGAGATGTCATGACATAGAGCAGTGACTTGTAGCCCCAGGATGAGTGGCACCGCCCTGTTGGGCTCACCTGGTCTCGTTGGTGCACCTTATCTTGCAGCCCTGGGTGGGTATGACAAGCCCCAGATGCATGCGTAGCCGGCAGTTGGTGGGCCCGGTGTGGGGCCACACGTGTGTCCCTGGTTGCATTACTGAGTACTTGATCTGCAGCAATAAGAAACATAAGGTTGGAGAGCTATCCGTTACATGTATGTATGGGTGGGGGTGAGGTTTAAAAGCAGAGGTGGATAGCAAACATAGCTATCAGTTTCTATCGCTTCTGCCATGTCAGTATAGCCCACTTGCACAATGCAAACCTATGCCATACTCCTACAACAGCTCCAGACAAAAGTATATGTCCATGGGAGTGTGTGGGTGGATGTGTAGCTCTAACCTGTCAGGAGAAAAAGTTCAGTAAAATCAAGTGAGGTTCAAGGGTCACCCACCTGTCCCCTTTTGCAGCCGGTTGCCTCTGGGTACCGTTCCATCAATGCGCATGTCTTGGGTACTTTTTGGCAGGACTTGTCCACCTTCCTACCTATGGTGGGAGGACGGAGTGTCAACTGAGCAGGTGATGTCATCACCAACGCAGAACCACAAGAGCTTAATCCCTTCGGAAATGGAAACATCTATAATCTGTAGTTATTCAGGGTAAAATAACCAACATGAAATGTTATGTTTAGCAACAGTTCAAACCATCTATGCTACAGGAATGTTCAATAAGCTAACCTCCTGCCAATACCAGGAGAGGACTGATATATGATTAATGAGTTGCGGATCAAGCAGCTGACAAATCAGTCTCTCTTGAAAGCTCTTCATTAAGACCTTGTAGCTTTGTACCTGTTGTTACCACCAGAAATTCATATGGCCAAAAGTAGTATGAAAAAAGTGGAAATTTGCTTTCATTCAGAACAAATATATGCATGGAATTTTTCCCAATAGGTAACAATAGAGGTGTGACAGTCCCATTGTGCATACCTGGGAAAGTGTTTTCCAGAAAATTCTACTAAGCAAGAAACCAAACACTGTTTTTTTTTTTTTTACAGGCCAGAATTTTCATTAAAATTCCACTGATTTGTGCTGTATCATTTTGTTGAAAGACCCAACTTTAAATCCACGATGAGAAAACAAGCAACCTGCACTGAGCAGGATCGGCTTGCCAATGTTTGCAGTGAGTATGAAGTTCTCTCTTCAAACCCACTTTACTTGAGCCCACCAGTTGCCCGGCGGTCGCTGTACATCACCCATGGCTGTGCATTACCTTGCTGCCAGAGAGTAAACTGTCCCCACTCTCCCTTCTCTCTGAGATTCTCATCCTCGGGCAGAAAGAGCCCTTTGGCGGTGTCCATCACCAAGAGAGCCTCATCTCTGATCGTCCTCCAGTTCCGTTCCAGGCTCTGACAAGGAGACATGGATACATCCAGTAAGACACCCCCCTCAGCAGCTGCTTCATTAAAATTGCTCTGCATGCTGGTGATGTCTTTGAAGACTTCCTACAGTAATAAGGACCAAGCTGAACTTCTCCCTCACTGAACCACAGAACGGTCCTGCACTCTATTGCAGTTCTTATAACTGAAGCACATTCAGCTTCTGTGATATTATACTCTTAGCATCTTAATGCTGGTAGTGGATTGTGTCACTGCAGACAATTTATGACCTGAACTGTTAATTTCACTTATTGCAGGGATACGTAACAGCTTCGGACATAACAAAACTTTAAACAGTGACAGAAAAGTAAAAAGTAGTATCTCCTTATTATGCAAACACCTGTCTTACCAGTCCGACAGTATGGCGAACGTGTCGTGTCAGCCCACTCGGAGTGTTAGTGGAAGAGCAGCAAAGTGTAACTATGCAGCAGCTAATAAAGCTGCTCAAAATCACCACAACAAGCTTCACAAGGGCCTGCAGAACACAGTTACTCCGAGGTACTCAGAACACAGTTACTCCGAGGTACTCAGAACACAGTTACTCCGAGGTACTCAGAACACAGTTACTCCGAGGTACTTAGCCCTGCGCTGTTTTCATCTTACCCAGAACACCATTTTCCCCAGTTCAGTCAGGTGACACCTGCTGTTCACCACCTTTCATAAAATGTTCAGGTATCCATTCACAATAAAAGTATGTATGAACACAAGAGAGCACGTTGACCTTGGGAGCCTAGTCCCATCACCGGTACCTCATCGTCAAATGTTGCTGCTTAGCCAATGAACACCAATAAGTTTGTTATTACCAACAATCTGGGGGAGATGAATGATTACAATTGAAATCAATTGTTCTATTATTGATTAACATGACTGACAAATACAGCAGCTACAGAGAAAATGTCCACCTTCAGACAATTGTAATATTGCTGAGACTTATCCGACACTCTTTTCTGTAAAAGGTACGAGACACTGTGGCAAACAGCAATAGCCTAGAACTAAAATACATACTCTCTGAGCTGAAGACTCGACCTGCTCTGAAACTGAGCTCTGATTCAGCCACTTAATAGCACCATTAGGTGTTCAGTTAAAAACAAAAGTAAAACAAAATGTTCCTGACATAAGCCTACCTTCACCAGATCCGTGTATCCGGTCTCCTTGGCTGTCCACCATGGCTGCGCTTTCAGGCCCTTGATGTTGTAGAGTGACCTCTGCCACACTGAGGCAAAGTGGCCTCTCTGGTGACCCATCTCGTACCACTTGTAAGCCTGGAGATGACCAGCTGTTAGCACTGCTAGCATGCCACTAGCATACCGCAGCCTTTATTTATGAGCCTTTCTTTACTCTTTATACAAATGGGGGGTTCATAGCTTAATTTTCCCTCTGATCCACCCTCCTCACACAAACCCTGTATCAGGTCAAAAGACAAAGTATGGAAAATCCAAGACCCAGTGTACAAGGTGAAGCATAGAACCAGTTAACGGGTTTATTCAACACCCCACCCACCAAATCGCTAACCAGGAGGGGGGGGGGGGGGTGCCACTCACACTGTTGTCCCCAACTCGCTGCAGGGCGTCGCCCAGGTGAAAGTAGAATCGCCCGTCATCTGTGCCCGGGTGTCCTGACTCCAGGCCCTCCTGTTGAGCACACACGGCACAGCTGGCATTCACACTCTACTTATGAATCAGACAAACCCCACTGAAACAAACACTCGCAGAACAGAGTAGAACACTCGCAGAACAGAGTAGAACACTCGCAGAACAGAGTAGAACACCCGCAGAACAGAGTAGAACACTCGCAGAACAGAAGTCAATATGTGGGCTGTAAATGTGCAAGAGGATTAAACCCGTTATCTACAACAGATGCTGCATTAACATTGGCAGATGCCTTTTCGGAATAGTTTTTGCTCATATGCAAAGTTGACATGTTCTACTTTTCAGTTTTGATTTCAGTGATGGACCAATTGTATCACCAAATAAAAATATATACAGTACCCCCTCCCTTTTTTTTCTTAATATGAAATACTATTGCCCGTCACTGACAAAACTAACAGGTCATAAGTGAAGGTATCTTAATTACATTGGAAGTCAGCTGCCAAAGCTAAATTATTTCTAGTGTTGAAGAACTAAGTGAACAAAGAGCATACCAGTCCGGCTAGAACCGAACACGGGGGGGTCCGCAGTGGTGACACACTCAGCTAAGGAGGCCCACTCCTCTGTGGCTGACAGGAGTGCTGGGAGAAGGAATAGGCTCGCATTTTGCATCAGGCCTGTTCTTCCAGGGCCACTCACCCTCAGGAAGGGGATACTCTCTGCAATCTTGTTCTCAGATTTAAGGATGAAGCCGTAATGCACTTTGGCGAATCCGTCACTGGGTGCTGCGGCCAAGACCTGGGAAGGAACGGGGCAGAAAGAAGTCAAGAGTTTAAAAAGCAATAAAGCCAAGTGAAATGAAGGCAGTCAGCCAGCTTGACAAGCAGGTCCCAGGTGGGCTTAAAATAGCACCGCATTAAACCAGGACAGAACACAGCACTGTATGGGTGGACACATGAAACAGGAGATGGAACTCCTCAACCTAGAAACCATCAGAGGTGAACAGCAGAATATGTACCTCAGGAGCCAAACTAAAGTGTTGTCACCCTTATATATTTTTCCCAGGTTTACTGCAAACGCGAGCGCACACACACATGCGCACACACACACACGCACAATTAAATTGCTTTAAGCCTTAGGCTAGCATTGCATACTACTCTAGAACACAACATCTGACAGATGTCTATATCCACAAACGACTTGAGCGTAGCGGCTTGCAGAAAGCTCTGGTACACTACAGTAAACTCATGCACTTCATCACGGCCTGAGCAAAGCAACCAAAGCTCTGCTTGAAATTATCCACATGTACGAGTGTTTGGACACAAGGCAGCTGAAAGGCAACGTCTTCACACCTCTTCGTAGACTCTCTTGGCGCTCTGGTTGTCCCCCAAAAGCAGGTAGCCTACTCCCAGGTCGTTCTTCAGGGAGACGTCATCTGGAAAAGCCTGCACCAGTTTCTCGAGGGTCACGAGGGCACCTCGCATGCGGCCTGTGGACAGGGGTGGTGACCAGGTCAGAACACGCTGCACTGATGGTGACTGCTGTTTCACTGCACCCTCCGTCAGAGGGACGCCCCCCTATGTTCCAACAGCCTGGTGCTGAACTGGAGAAGGTCATGCTGGTCACGTTACTCAGCAACACTACAGCCACTTCTAGAGATCAAACCCACAACCCACAGGTTTCAGCAACTTACTTTAAGTCATTACACGACTCATTTCCTATACACCACCGCCACTGGAGCCAGACTTTCATTAGCATATAAATGAAACAATGCCTCATGCTAAGTAGGATACAGAGCTAAGGCTCATGCTCCATCAGACACCAAACACCGACCCATTCAGCCTGTTACTCAGTTCCCAACAAACTCAAGTCTCTGCATAACAGTCACATGCAAACGATCACTGTGCTTTTTGAAAGCAGAATTCACCCAATTCTTAGTCTGTTCACCTCCAGACAATGTCCCATCTACTCAAAATAAAATGAAATACCTTGTGTTGTGCCCACACTTTAGCTCTATAAAATGTTTTAGTTGTTTAGGGGAGAAAAAATATTAATTCCCAGTTTCTTCAGTTCATCCTAGCATTTAGGATTTCTGGCTTCTAGCCTTGCTCACAGTTCCAATTTAACACTCATGCAATCATCTGATCATGTACTACTGAAGACATAATGCAAAGAATGCCCATTTATTTAGGTAAAGATTTTTATCCCAAAACATGAAATTTCATATTTTTGACGTCTTGTCCTTCCTACCTGAAATGGCAGGTGCTTCAGAAATTGTTGAAAGACGTCCTGTTAAATTTACAGCACTAACAGTGTGCGTTTACCTCAGCTGTCATGAGGCATGAGAGTGAAACGCATATCGATGATGACCAAATCTGTGTCCACACTGAAAACCCTGAACAAGTGGAAACTGGAATGTTATAAATTCTCACTTTTACCCTCTGTGCGAATGTCTCCAACATGAATATTTATAAGTGTGAGTCAGGTGCTTGTGTCAGGGGGCATCCCACATTGTTTCCTATGAGAAAATATTACTCACTCAACAAACTGCTTTGAATGACAAGGCTTTAACCCCTCTCCAAAAATTTGGAGAGCTGGAAGTGTAATGATGGGGGAGAGGTGAGGTATATCTGTGAAATCAACCTGTCAACATTAATAAGTTCTGGAATGCCCTCAGATACGCTTTAGAAATAATTTTTAACAGCTAGACCCACAGCCATATAGTGTATAAAATTTCTTAAGGGGAAACAAGTTTGACCTAAACCTGAGTGAATACATGGAGATCGGGGTGGGGGAAGGGTGGTCACATTATTGAGAAAGAATCTGAAACACCCATGCCCCACAGCTCCAGCTTGTCAACTCTGAGACTATCAGCCAAGCCTTTTTCTAATTACAAAATGAATGGAACCGTGCCTACATCAAACACAGAAGAACTTAATATGAAGAAGGGGCTGAGAGTTGGAAATTACTGCAGAAGAGCTAGAGGGAGGACACGTGAACCGGAGAGTGAGACGGGGACAGGCCTGTACCAGTTCCTGTCCCCTAGCAATAATGTGTGTACCCATTCCTACAGCACCTGTGCAGTCTAGACCCCAATCCCATCCTCACTGAGCCAGGTTGGGGGAGGGGGTTTTACTAGCCACAGCATTGTGGGGAGGGGGATTTAAAAAAAATTCTTAACCCACAAAAATTGTGGGTATCTGTTCATATTCTTACCCTAGTGATTCCTACTGCATTACTCTTTAATGCCCCCCCTCCCCAATTACACTAGCAAAGATGGGCTGAAATTAGTGCAATGCCCTAAGTAAATTAATTCCAATAGATTGCAGAGAGTCTCCTTCACACACTTTGTCATCAGGAGCATCTGATGGGACGTTGCTAAAGCAATATGAGCATGGAGATCAACGCTCAGTAAAATCTCCAACCGTGTGAGCAGCGTAACAGCGAGTGTAAACCAGTGGGGGGAGGAGCCGTGCGACATGTGGGCGGATTTACCCAGGAACTGCTGGCGCTCGGCACGCCTCTTCAACGCCGCCCTCACCAAGTCGGCGGGCGCCCCAGGTAGTTCGGCTGCTTCGCGGTACGTATTGATGGCCCTCTGCAGCATGTCGTTGCTGCGCATCTTCTCCGCCAGGTCATCCTCAGACTGCGCGCACGGAGCAGAGGAAGCACGATGAATCAGGCTGAAGCTTCTGTACGTACATCACACCAACGCTCACATGCATCTTGTCCTCCTACGTTCACTAATGTTAGCCCTGGCCTACATATCGTGTGCAAGTAGATCAGCCAGTTCTTTTCCATGCACAGGGAACAGTTCTATGGTCTGCCTGCTGTATGTAACCCAGGAAGTCATCAGAGCTGTGTGCTGGTGGAGCTGCAGCTAAACCTAAAGGTAACCCTGAAGCTGAGTGAGTCTCAGATTTACCTGGGCTTTGCCATAGTACGACCTGGGACTGTGAGGGTATTGCTGAATGAGAGCCGAAAAAGCCTGCACAGCCTCCTCAGCTTTCCCCTACAAACAAACAAACAGACAGACAAACAAAGTAAACACCACAAATAGACAAACAAACATGCACATCACCAATGTGGAGACCTTGGTCTCTGGCAGCACCTTTCTGCGCAGCTTTTCTGCGGCGTCAATCTCTGCTTTGATGGTTTTATCAAATTTGTTGAGCAGCTTGGGCTTCTTCTTGGCTGGAAAACAAAAAAAAAAATGTCATTAGAAGGTAACGTTAATGCTTGTGCGACAAAGTTCAAACAACACATTCCGAGGAGAGTAAAAAACGCAGATAATTCAGTGCCGTGTTCAAATCGTAGAACACAGTCGGTTTACAGCGGCAAAAACATCATAGTCAAACAGAAGTAGAAAGGAAGGGCAAAGCTGCTGGCATGGTGTCACATTAGAGGACAGACTTTGGTGCAGTGTGCATCTATGAGACCCCTAAGATCATTAAGAAAAGGACTAGCGGTGAGGGGGAGGGGGCTGCTCCTAATTAACCTAATTTTGCTGATTAATCAACTTGGACAGCCCATCAGAGAAAAGCTAGAACAGCAACCAGGCCTGACAGGAAGCGACAACTAATGTTATCAGCAGTCTGACATATTCACAGAGCTCATGGAGTGGAAGCCCCCCCTCGGAGGACACTTTAAAACTGGTGTACACATTCTGGGGCAGGATGCGGTGCAGAGAGAGAGCGCAAACGTAAAAAAGCACAACAAAAACATAACATAAAGAGATAAATGTCTCATAAACATAAATTATTGGTAGAAACAAATTCTTGCAAGTATACAGGAATAAATGGAAGGCCAATCCCTAACTTCCACCCAGACGATTAAATAACCAACAGTAACCAAGTATTACAGAAGTGAAACTGAGCAACAAATTATAGGGACCAATACAACAACTAATCAATCAATAGTTTTAATGAAACTATAACTATTACACTTATTAAAAATAGCTGTGTAACAAAATCTAATTCTACACCCAGTGAATATTAAACAGAAGAGTACTTATACACAGCATTTACACTGATACATAATAGCATGCATTACAGCATATGTTTACTTGAGATAAACACAAAACGTAAAATGTGTTTATTTTATACACCGCTATACATAAAGCACATTGGCAACTACAGCAATCTGTAATAGGATACAATTTAATCAAGAAATATCTGCCAACACTGGATAAAAGCCTGACAGTTCTGCTGACTACAACCCAAAGCAGGCATGTGGACCGTGCAGTCAGTTGAACAGGAAGCGACTCAGTCGGAACAGTTAGAAACTGCTCTGACTCTAGTACAGGACAGTGTGAACGCTTTGTCCATAAAATGACAGGTGATCGGGAGGGCAGGGGCACGGGGCGTGACTGTGTGTTAACACAGCTTTATCACTGGGTTCCAAATTTTGAAAAAGTAACCACAAGGGCACAACCACACCAGCACTTTAGTTGAAGGTGTTTGTGTGCCCAAAGTGTATCCAAGTTGACTTCTAATTCTAAACGCACCAAACATAAATGCACACAAAAACTACCCAAATTTTTAACACACATTACGGCTATTCCTGATGAGGCAGCACTGCACGTGTTCATGGTAAGAAACAGCCTAGAACCCTGAGCTAGAGCCAAAGACTCAATTTCCCAGACTGCCTTGGCAAGGATGTAAGCTGCTGCACCAGCCCATAGAAAACACCAACAAAACTCGGATATCAGGTAACAGACCAACAAATAAACCCCAAACCCTTCTAAATCAAGGTGTCTAAATCATAGTGATGTGTTTGTAGTGGTGCAAACAGAAACCGTTTTAGAAAGATGTTTGTGTGTGCTAGCTTACCAGGGCAGCTGCACTGGATGAAATATGGTAGGGAACTTGGACTTCACTGTGCTGCTGCAGACCATGACAACCTCTTCATGTGCTGTGACCTGGTATGTCCAGAAGGTGGCAGCAGATTGTCCTGCTGATGACCACACCATCAGCATTGGCCCTGCCCTCTATAGCCCATTTAAGACAATATCACTTCCAGGATTCCAAAGGCCCTGCTTCTCCCACACTTCGGCAGCACCAACAAGCTCATACACTCACAAAGCAGGCCAAAGGTCTGAAGCCACTTAATAGTGAGCTTACAGCATCTAGCCTGACCTTTAATGGTGAAGCACGCTTAGGTCTCTAAAAGCAGGCTTAATATACATCGTATATCACAGGTGCTGTGCACCAGGTGCTCTCTTCACAAGCTCCCCCCACCAACGTTCAGGGACGGGGAAGGTTTGGGGACTTGGCTCTCACAACCGAGAAACCAATTTCACAAACCAGCAAGCACCAGCATCCAGCACAAAAAAATAAATAAGTGGATGTATACAGCATGTTTCCCGTCATAGCAGAGCCAGGGATCCGCAGGAGAAGAAGATGAACAAGGCGCATAACGAGAGGACCAAGGCCTGAAGAAAGCTCACTGTTCCACAAAGCGTTCGAGTTACATAACGGCTTAGAAGACAGCATGGTTACTCATTGGACAGCTCTGCAGCCTCACACCTCCGATGGTCCAGATGTAAGAGAGTCCCAGTGCAGCTCCGTGCTGGTCTCCTGTTTCCTGCTACTATCCCAAGACAGCTTTGTTCACGTGAACTGGTTGCAGCAACTGGTGTGTCCAAGACACGTGCACCATTATTACTGCCTGGACCGTTACCCAGCCTCACAAGAACAACAGTATAGGCAGCCAGAGACACAGATGGCTGACATGGGCGGAGATATGCGGTCAACAGCATTCTTCTGTAGTATCTCAATTTGCACTGTCCATTATTATTATGCAGTTAGAACCACACAGACAGAATCTAATAAGAACACACACACACACACACAAAATTGTTTGCAGCATGGGTAAACTATTCCACAGTGCTCTCAGCAAACAAATGGAAACGTCCATTTAAGTCTGTACTACCGTTGCGTAGGAGGGGGCATACCACATACAATTCCTGGCATGATTCGGTTAATGGATCTGACCTTTGGAGACCTGTGCCCCAAGGTATTTTTCACGTGTGATCCCATTTACAGCAAACTAAGTGTAGCAGCATACTCATGATGTCGGATGCCACAGTTGCACTTAATCACCTTTCACACCTAAATGCAGAAGTGGAATTTCACACGAACACAAAACGTCGAGCCTTGTCATTTTGAATACGCCACTTCTGGCTGCCTGCAACTGAACAAGACCACTCGTTATTAAACAGTGCTCAAGTACCAGCATTGCTCCATTTTCACAAGACGTGCTGCCAGCCCACATGCGTGTGCTCTTACTGCGCCAGCAGCGCTCGTTTCCTCCTTGCGCACAGAGGCGGGTGCTGAAGCCGTGCCGACAACCAGCAGATTCCCCACGCTTACGGCGCGGTCTGCTGCCTGCGTCTAAGCGGCTTTCAGGAGCCCACATTCTGAGGGATTCTGGGTATCCAAAGTAAATGTGAGAGAGGCTCCCGTGTGACAGACCTCAAGATCCAACTGAACAGCTGTGCAAGTCTTTCAGAGCTGCACTATACAGCTCTGGTGATGAAGCTGGAGTTAGTGGCTGGGCTTAAGGCCCACAGACTCCAAACTGGACTTTTTGCACAAGAAATATTTTTATGGAGTCAGTTATACAATTTTCCCTCATACTTTCAAATCGCATGATACATCTTATGTTGCTAAACCTACTGAAGTAATACTTCTGGAAAAAAACTAGTTCACCATCTGAGACGTGATGTTCTGTGGTCATAGGAAGTAAATTTAGCAAACTATACACTACACACACCCAGATTGCACAATGTAGACCAGACTATTTCAAAACTGAAAGAAGACATCTGAGTCCTGTATCCAACACTTGTAACCAAGCAGAAAACCACAGTCTGATTTAGCAAAAAGAGTAGTTTCTATTCTGACAGCAGAATGACTTTCCATCTTACATATAGTGTAAATGATTCAGCATTTCTTGCAGAAAGTGTCACTGCATTAGAACAAGATCCATCACACATACAAGAATAAACCAAAAGAACACAAGAGCACTTAAATACAACAGTTTAGAGTTGTGAAAGACAACCTTGTCTTTTTCATGATTTGTCCATTTTCAAAGATATCAAATGTTCTTAAAATCAAAGTGGGAAAAACAACTTCAAGATATTTTAACTCAAAAAGTTAAACTTAAGTTAACCATTTTATTTGTAATAATTTACTGTCAGTGACTGTAAGCTTTCACTTGGCCCACTTTTATATGTGAGCCCAAAGTAAGGCATACATCCAAGGAACGGCACCAGTTTCATTACTACTGAAGAACGCACAAAACAAAAGTATGTTGGCTGCCATCTTGAGGCCTTCAAAGGAACTGCGCTTTAGCTCCTCTGCCCCATCAGTCATCCTTTAAAGCGCACGCTCTTACCTTTTCCTTTGGGCTTCTCTTCCTGCTGGGCCTCAGTCCGTCCTGAAAGACAGAGGGACACGATAACACCCGTCCCCCATGGGAGCGTGCCTCAGCACAGCCAGCCTAACGTTGTGTCTTTATTCACATTTCACTTCTTCCTTGGGAAGAACAGCGTTAATATACCACTGCTGTTGTCCTCTTTAGCTGCCATTATCAACACCTTCCATGACTGTGTTGGTCAGCACCATTTTTTGCTACCTAAGCATGCCTTTCATGTCAGTGTTCAGGACCTCCCTCAGCTGCTGTAGTACCCAGTAGGGGGCATCACCACCCTCTTCTCCATTCTTAAACATAATTACATGTTTCATTGCAACCAACAACTACTTAACGCAAAGGCTTCAAAGCAGTAGTGTGCAGCATGTTCCACTTCACCTCTGCTCTTAGTGGCTTTACTAAAGTAATTCGTTGACTAGCAAATCAGCTGCCTAATTAAAGCAACCTAATTTATATATACCAACTAAGCAGCTGTGTGGCCCCAGTCTAAATGAATGCTCCTTTAATGCTGATGGTCTGTGGAGTAAGACTGACTGCAGCAGGGATTAAAGACGTGTATAGAACCTCAGACAGCTGTGGGGCTCTCAGCTCTTCACAACCCAAGCCAGCTAGCAGGCTGGTGCTAAGAAAGAGTGTTTACATATGAGCCCTTGAAACTAACCATATGTCAGTAAAAAGGAGCTGTGTCCTGGCCACACTGCCTCTGATTGCTCAGTAAAAAGGAGCTGTGTCCTGGCCACACTGCCTCTGATTGCTCAGTAAAAAGGAGCTGTGTCCTGGCCACGCTGCCTCTGATTGCTCAGTAAAAAGGAGCTGTGTCCTGGCCACGCTGCCTCTAATTGCTCAGTAAAAAGGAGCTGTGTCCTGGCCACACTGCCTCCGATTGCTCAGTAAAAAGGAGCTGTGTCCTGGCCACACTGCCTCCGATTGCTAATCGTGTTCACATATGTGGGCTTCTTCATGAGTGTGTCTGAGCTTCAGAACCTCACTTCTTCATCGGAGGACACTGGTCAGTGTTTACCATGTTGGCATATGTACTTTACTACTGACCACAACAACAGAAAGTGAGCAACATCCATCAGAACCCAAAGGCAGCTGGGATGGGATGGGATGGGATGGGTGGATAATTACAATGCAAAATTGTGCAAGAAAAACAGCAGAAAACTTTCTCCTAGATCTTTATTGCAGCCTCAAAACAGACTTACAGGCAACAGTGAGTCATCAAAATCCCAAAAATGCAAATTTCACAATAATTTAAACCTCTTCACCTGTACAGCAATAGAATATTAATGTGTTTACAAGGTAAACTTCATACACAAAGTGCTGCTACAAACGCTTTAGGATTGTGCTAGTGTTTTTGCTATAGCTGACAGAATCATCCTGTATGAAGAAGCACCCAGCTTTCACATATGGCTTTTAAAACGTTTAATGTATTTAAAAGTCATCCAAATGCTATTTGTCTCCCTAAAAAGAAAAAAAAATCTAAGTACCCACCCCATCTTTCATTATGTAGTAATTTAACCATTGCACAATGATCACCGCCTTAACAAATAACTACTCTTCGAAGTACAAAAAAAAAAAAAATTAAGTGGGCCATTTTCTTCTAAATTCTAAAAAAGCTTCTTCTTGAAACCATCTCGGCAAGGTCTACTTTTTGGAAACACTTTCTCCAGGTGAAAATATAGATACTGGTAGGCCATCACATGGCATGTAGAACACAAGACATGTACACTGGTGAACCAGGCTTCAGCAAGGAAAAAACCCCTTTACTTAAATCCACATGAACAAAGCCAAAATAAAAATAAAGTATGAACCATACTGACATTTGGCGACAGTGAAACCTGGATGCTGGAAGACTTTCAGCCCTTCATGTTACCCTTCACGGCATTCAGGCCCCCCCAACCCTCCCCTTTATTATTCATTACCACAGGTTATAAGAGCACATGAACACATTCAAGATAAGTAAACTAGACTTGCATTAAAAATATTTAAATTTTTTTCTTAAAAATTACAAACCAAAAGCACCAAACATTAATTAGCAATTTAGTGAGTACTAAGTCCTGTCCCCTTCAACGTTTGCGGCCGAAGTCGATTACAGAGTTTTTGCATATTTGTAAGATGCTAGTTGGGCTGCACAAATTGTGTGTCATAGAGGAACAAGCTAGTATTACAGCACTTTTCAAATGCAATACCAAATATGGCATATTTCACTTTCATAAGAATAAAGCATGGCTCCTACTTCCCTTCCGATAAATAAAAAATTTTGAGCACTGTCTATGTAAACGTGTGCGTAAGAATGTGTACGAAGGCATGTGTGTGCCACACTGACCACCAAAGCCAAAAGAACTGATCCCTGCAGACACTGACACTCATAAATACAGACTGAGACAACTGTGCAGGTCACACAAGGGCACCACTGTAAACCCACAGCCCAGAACACCATGCTAATTACACCCAAACATAAATGGGAAACGCTGTTAACAAAAATACCAGATACTGTACAAATATGCACTGTTCACAATGGCCCCAAAAACCTTTACTTGGAAAAGGAGATCAAGAAACATCACATTAATTGGTTCAAACGATGACAAATGCGTATGCCTTGGTGCGGCCCTGCTGTGTGGGTCTCGTGTTTCCATGACTGCTCTGCTGGTATAGGTTCAACACAAAGGAAACCTCAGCAAAAACAAGGGTTAGCCTATCGCTAATGTAACGTCAGCTACGGCTCAACCTGCGCAGCCAGCGGGTACAAACACACGTCCGCAAATCTGGCACCTGCATTGGAGAACTGCCTTTTGTCCAGGTGCTGCGTTACCGCTCGTTTGCATAACACATGCAAGTCCAACCAAGGGAGGACTCCATTATTCTCTGCATACACCACAGGAAAGGTCAATGAGGAAGATGAACGCAGACCTGCAACGCGGCGTTATCGCAACCTGTCATGTTTAGTCTCGAATGTACATTTTAGTAAAAAAAGAACGACTACAAAAAAATGTCTCCCCCCTCCATAAACTGACCGAGTGCAAAGTACCATGGCCACACATGTATAATATTGCGTTAGAAATCAGCAAAAATGTTTCTAGTGCCAAGTGTGACAGACTCAGGTATGTTACTGCAGGGGGCTCAGCATGCAAATTAAATGCACTGAAGAAATTGGCTCGTATTTGCCAATATTATAAAACTGGGAATGAAAAATAAAACTGTACAATGCGAATGTTTGAGAGAATAAACGGTATACAAAAAATTTAAAGTGTTCCAAAGCTTGAAATTATGAAAACTTAATGTGGTCTCAGGACCTTGACACCACCACTGGCCAGAATTATTATGACAGTGTTTGTACAATGATAGGGGTGGTGAAAAAATAAAATCAAAAACAAACAAACAAACAAAAAAAACCAAAAAAAAGAACTCAGTTGCTCCTGTTCAGTGGCACATATTTTTGGGCTGGTCCTCATGGTGTCGCAATTCTCTGCATTTCAAGCTTTACGTATCTGGAAAACAAGTGGGAAGATGCTAAATTAGAGGACCGAGCCACACTAAGCAGACATGTCAAAACCAACAGACGAACGTGCATGTGTGCTATGTGCCCTGGCTCTATCATGGAAGGAACCATCCACTATGTAAGGGGGGCGAACGCATGTCCTTTTATTACAGAACGTGGATAAAACCCTTACTGAAAATGGGGTTGGCTGCATGTGCCGTAGAAGAGGCACGACTATGCAGGGGGGTGAATGCAGGTCCGTTCACTACACCAAGGACAGTACCATCGCTGTGGAGGGGGGTAAAAGCATGTGCTGTTTGCACACCAAGGACAGAACCATCACTGAACAGCTAAACAGTTCACTACTGTAGACACAGCACCTCTGGACTATTGACAGAGCAAACAGAATCTGTTATAAGCGTGTTTAATCACACTGAAGTCCACAAAACCACAAAAATGTCAAACAATCAACTGCCTCTAGCTTTCTAACTTGTCCTTTCTCCTTATTGCTGTTATTTAACATATAAGAAAAACAAAGCCATCTGTATTATTCAGGAAATAATAAACCAAAAATTATGTTAGTTACCTTCAATAAAGGCTGGTCATGCAACAAAATATAAACCTACTTAAACAAGTTTTGCCTTCCATTTGGCATAAGTCTTTCCAGCAAGAATATCAGTGACCTTATCGTAGGTGGTCAGTTTTTCTGCTTAATGTTTAACATTCAGAAAGCCCAAATGAAGTGCTCTGAAACAGAAGAGCTCCCCTGAGACACATGTGATGGCCTGATGTGACACACCACTAGAAGCCACGACTTGTGAAACCGCCCATCTGTTCACATGGCAACCAGGGAGGGGTCGGCCTTGTGCTTGCTTTTCAAAGGTCTGTCAGCAGATGTCCAGTGCGGGGCACAGAGGGTGGGATCAGGAGGGTGTTGAAGGCAGTGCATCCACACAGCAGGACAAAAAGCATTTCCCCAGAGACAAAGGCAGGCACAATCCCACGACCTCCAAAATCACAAGGCTGCCAGGCACGCTCAGTGAGTTGAAAGGGCCATGGAGGGGCAGCCATTTTGACCCTCCACCCCTGAAGCTCATCATACACAAAATGGCAGCTCTGCTGTAGACTCGTCAGGACAAAGGTCAAAAGGTCAGGGTCTCGGGTTCGTTATCTCACAACTGCCAAATGGATTTATATACTGACAGAAATAAAAATGCTGACAAATTTTATCTAAAATCATGGCAACAGCTGTTTTCAGCATTTAGGTCTACAATTATCTATCATTTAACGACAAAAAAAGTATTACCTAAAAACACTTTTCTAAAAAAAAGGTGATCATCAGCAATTGTATAATCATTCTGATTATTCAGTTAAGTGCTCCATACATTTCTGGACTCATACTTTTGTTTTGAGATGTACTCACTATATAACGTGTATATCATAAGTATGTTTAATTGCTCTGTATTAATGAAATTTACACTTTATGTACTCACAGTACTCTTGTTCTTTGTTTCTGCAATAAACATATGTACCTACTGGCTGTATATTTCAGTCCCTGCATACAGACACAAACAAATAAAAATGCATATGTATTGTTTTTATCCAGTCTGTGTGGACTTTGGACTGAGGACAAACTCCGTGTATATACACAAATGTATGCATTCAAAAAAGATAATAATCCTGCTTCTCAAAAAATCCCTGTTTAAAATTCATAACAAGGCCTCAAATTAATCTGAATCAGTTCAGGTAAATATTAGATGAAAATATGCTTGTCAGGATTACAGTACATGAGGCTAATTAATAAACTATATTGTCATATTGCATCTCAGTGATCAATTATTTCTTTTCCTCAAACCCCTCCTTTGCTATGTCTCTGCATAAGAATGTGAATCAAATATTAAACTGCTGGAGAATCACATAAATGACCACAAGGGGGCAGCCTTGACCACCTATCACACCTTTACAGACTCGCCACAAGAACACCTATCCACCCGGGAGGCATTCCAAACAACAGGGTTAGTAAGTTACTCTGATGTGTTAACCCCAAACTTGGGATTTTCCGTTACAGTAAACGAGGTTAGAATGAAGTCACTATGGTAACTTGTGCTCTGAAGTAAAGCTTTTGCCAGAGGGTTAGTTCACTGAGACCCTGAGTTTATAGGTAGGACTGTAGCAGAGTAGCCAGAATTCAGATGCCAAAAATGTCATGTTTATTTGTACACAAAATGGTTGACATACAAACCCTAATAATTCACAGGTCACAATGCTGTGAGAGAGTCATAAAACTTTCTTTTCAGTGTAAAGTAGGCAGTTCCACACATCCTCACATTCGTTTCTATGGCAAAATGTTAATTCAGAAATTTACTGATGATAGCTTTTTATTATCCCATGCAAACATGAACCTTCAAACAAGGTTCAGTCGACACGAAGTTGATTAACTCTGATCCCTGGAATGGAAAACCGTTGTTCTGGAACTGGAACCGCTTGATAAGTTGACTCAAGACTGTGGAAATCTGAGTTTAAATTTGAACTCAGAGATTTAAAGGCCGCTTTTCTGGAACATCCCCCTGGAGTAGACGACTTTGACCAACTAAACCAGTAACGACACATGGACACTGTTTATACTGCAAACATATCGAAACCAGAAGCCAGGAAGGCTAAAATTAACTGGGGTGGCAGAAGCAGTCCTGTGTGATGTACCTTCCCACCACCGCTGCCATTACCTCAACCTGCCCCCCCACAGCTGCTGCGGGAGAGGTCCGTCTGACAGAATGTGCCACCTCTCTGTGTCTCAAGAGCACATCCAAAGCTTCTCACAGAGGTTACCTGTGTGCTGTAGTGCCAACAATGCTGGCACATTAACAGTGAGCCAACAGCACAGGGTATACATGGGGCAGCATTTCCCTGCAAAACCTTACGCACAGCATCCTTTACAAAGATGAAAGGGGAGCTGTTCTTCCTTCACACTGGACTAGCATGGGCAGGCTAAACATCACCTTTATAAGCAGTCATAAAAAAGGATGGATAGATGAATGGATGGATGACTCATTTGCTCTGTGGCTCTAAACATCATAGTCCACCTCTGTCACTGCTCCATTATTTACATATGCTCTAGAGGCTCAACAGTGGCCCTCTGGTTCAAACAGCATCTCGTTGGACAACCGAGGCTTGAAACTAAACTGCTAACTGGCATTATTCTCAGATCTGGTGTTTGTCATTACTGCATTAGACATGAAGGTGGGGTCGAAACTGCACACTGGTGCTAAGGTTTGCATATTCTAGCTGCCAATAGCCTGCTTTGTAACTGCGGTTATGGGACAAGCAAATAAAATACATGTAAAACTGGCCCAGTAATGTCTGAAGAAGCTGTATAACAGCATGAAGCTTAAGGTAAACTACTGGGCACCATTAGCTACCACCTATGCCATTCTGTAACACCCCCCCAAGGCTCAATATACACAAACAGGAACCTTGTACATAAGAGAACATTTACCTGCTGCTGCTGCTTCATGTTGACCCTCTGCTGAAACCGGCTCATCTGCTGAATAAAAAACAGAATAGGGGAAAATACCCATTTAGCCACTGGCTTCTCAGGGCAACTAATTGGGTGGGGCGAAGATTTTTAACAATGGTTACATTTTCCTTGCTGGAAAACAGGAGATCTGCAATGTGAATTCAGGCTTGCTGTTTAGAGCCCTTAAGTTCCTGAAATTCCACTCTACATCCAGCAAAAACGATAGGATTACTTTTACTAAGCTGAACAGTACCTGTATTTGTCACTGCTACTTTATTTAGGCTCCATATGCAATACAGTGTATACGTGCACATCTCAAAGTTAATACACTGGAGAGACAGCAGTGGGCACTGTGCAGTCTAGGGATGTTGTTCCTTAAGAAACTGAACAAGAAAAGGGGGTGGGGCTACAGTCACTCACTCTGATTACCCCACCCCCTCCCATCAAGGTGGTCCAGACTGGCACGTTTACCTGTCGACCCCACTGGGGCGAGGTCCTCCTCCATAGTCGGGTCTTCTGCTGGTAGGAGACACAAACAAGCACATCAGCATCAGACCCAAACTGCAAACAGACCCCATCGCTCCCATTCAGAGAACAAGCACTGAAATGATGCTGAATTATTTTATAACCACTGTAATGGGTCACGCTCAGGCAAACGGATGCATTCTTAACACATTTATTCTCACTGTCACAGCTAACTGTAAAACCTTTTCCCCCCTCTGGAGTTGTCCTCCGCCTCCCAAACAGGTTCAGCTGCTCCTACCAGCTGTTTGTTTTTTTTACAAATAAACCAAATATACTTTGTTTACCCCAGGTGCCATCAGCACTCTAGATTAAACTTAATATCCTCCATCACCCACTCTCAAAAAAAAAAAAAAAAACCCCCCCAATATAATAAAAAAAAAAAAAAAGAAAACCCAGGAAGCACAGCTAGTTACCTTTGGGCTACCTTTTTCCACAAGCACATACCACATCAGTACTTACATAAGTGCTTCTGTATTATGAATATGTAAATATGTGAAAGTTACTTCCTTCACCTGTTAACTCCTCCTGTGGCTCCTCTACAGCAAGGTCCTCTGGTGGGATAAACAGCCACGTTAGCACTCATGCAGGGTGGCAAAATGCCTACTAGACGTGTACCATGAATGCCAGTATGGCCAAAAAAACTGCAAATTAATGAAAAGCTCAGGTGGAGAAGCTCTGCCATGACCAGGAAACATTGGTATGCACAGGAAATAGGACTGCATGCAGGAAGTTATGAAGTCAGACTAGAAGATTCTACCATGTACTGTTATTGCCCGTTTAGTGCAGTATAAACCAAGGTTAAACAAGGAAGCATCCAGCTGGATGTATGTTATGTCCATTGGTGACCCCAGCAATTGTGAGTCTCTAACCGTTATCGAAATCTCTAACAAAGAACAGTGACTAACTGAAGAAAACAGTTAGCAGCAATGAGACCGTGCACAGTGTGATCCTACTGCTGATGTCAGTCTGTAAGGCATCCACGTCGTGTTCTCCCGTCACACTCACGTGTCGCTCATGTCAGACATGTCTGCATCCACACTGCTCTACACCCTCGTGTCACCAACTAAAGGTGCTCTTTGTCTGTCCCTCCAAAGAGACTAACTTGTAGCACCACAAACAGAAAGGGCCTGAGTAAAAGTGGAACGGGAGGGCAGAACGGCTGCACACAGAATGGCTTGCAGGCTGGTTGGAGGGTGGGCGGGCACGATGGCGGGCGGGCACGACGGCGGGTGGGTGGGTGGGAACAACGGCAGACAGGGAGGAAGGAAATCAGAAAGGCAGGCAGGCAGAAAGGCAGTCAGACAGGAAGGCGAGCAGGCGGGCCCGGGCACGGTATCAGGAGATCTCTACTTTCTCACCTCTCTCAGAATGCGACTCTGCCTCTGGCTCTGTGGAACACGAACATAAAGACTGCTGTCAAAGACGTGTGTAAACCACAGGCAACCGACAACCAAGATCTACAGCTAACTTTGGGTCTTAAACAAATAAACACCATAATCCAGAGCAGAAGATTCAAGTCAAAGTATAACATTGTGACTGTTACAGACTGGACCAGCTGAACACAAACATTAACATTAAGCACACGATATAAGACTTAAAAACATACTGTTATTCTGGTACAGTGAAATTACTGTCAGTACTGAGCACGAACTTGGGGATTTTGAGAACCATCACAAACTGAACACTATTTCAGGGAACATAAGTAGGATTAATATAATGGATTATCATTGTTTGCATATTTTTCCATTTACTGTGGTTAACATTAGCATGTGTGGGTGTCTGATTTAGGTTTGTGTACATATTTCTGGGCCAGTGTCTCATTAGCATTGGCATGTCTGTACGTGTACACTAAAATAAATTTTACTCTTTCCATATGCTACACGCTCCTCTACAACTGTGCATGCCTAGCATCACGCAGACATGCATAGGTCCAAAGAGCAAAGCTGCATATGTCTGCATGTGTGCGTATGCCTGACGGTGCAGCTTGAAGAGACGCGGACCTGCTTCTTCCATCTGCTCAGCATACAAAGACTCACTCCCGTCTTCCGATGCCCCTGTAAACGAGAAGAAAGGAAGTCGAGTCGAGAACAGCATCTGACAACATTTCTCTTCCTGCCCTTACCACAGCAAGAGTCTGCTCTGCCACTGACCACAAAAGGGAAGTGTCGCAGGACAATGAACATCCCCACTGGCATCCCCTAAAGGGCACTGAGAAAGGACAACCAACTAGGATCCTTGTCTCTGCCACACTGACAGCAGCTCCCTCATTATCATATCATATCATCATCATCATCATCATCATCATCAGCACCTCTCACTGCCTAACACAGCTTCAGCTTGGTCTTGTGCTATAACACTGTTCAGCAGCTCTCAGCCTCACACTGGCCGTCAGGTGTTTCAGGCTGAGAACGCCACATAGGCACCAAGAGCGTCTCCTGGTGCTGAGCTGTTACCGTTATCTGCCTGGACCCGCTGATAACAACCTCTAGTTAAAGTTTGTGACACCTACCTGCCGTCTCCCCCAGCTGTGCGTCCTGGACAAGTTCTGGAGGGGAGAGGGGGGCGGAATATCAGAGTTTTGAAATTACATTCACTCATTCTACAGAAAAATAAGCAACATGTATTGTTTTGGAGAAAAACAAAAGAAGAGGAATTTGTCTTAAAGTTGCACGCTGGAGTCAAAGGTGTTACTGAATAAGCACATGTGCATATTGTCTACAATTTTCAGTTGATAGCTTTAAAAAGGCCTTTTCATAATTTACATTAATGAAAAGGGCTCAGAGCAAAACCTTCACATTACTTTGATGAACCAAACATCAAAGCTTGAACAAGAAATGCATTCACTGAGATTTCTGTGAGCAGTGGCCTGCCAAAGGGCAGCTCTAACATGGTCACACTGGTGCAGAAATGACCGGCACTAACTTTGGTTCTGGCTTTTCTATTCCTTGCAGACACTCACCCCCTGTCGTGTCAATGATATCTTCCACATTGTCCTCTAAAGAACATGGAAAAAGAAGAAGATATGAACCACCACTGACAAATAACTGCTTACTTTCACAGCCAAGAAACGCTTCACAGGGTATAGAAAAATAAAACGATTAACAAAAGCCATAATTGTCTACATAATGAACCGGCCCACAACAAACTCTAATCAAGTATGAAAGCGCTTAAAACCCGTACGTAATTTTGCCTAAGAAGGAAACTCACCATAGGGATGTGTGCCCGTGTCACCTCCTACGTGGTCAGCTAAATAGAGTGGACAGAATGAAAATAAAAAGCTGCGTGTTACTGTGAAGACGAGTGAGGCCGCAGTCACCTCCTGACACACCAATACAGCACGACGTGGTGTTGAGAATCAGATACACACAGCAACACTTACTCCACTGAACAACAAAGCTGCAGCAGCAAGATATATTTACAGCTTATTTTACTACCTTAAACTGTGGAATTGTTCCAGAAAAGTAAAAGGCCATTAGCTGCACTTAAGGACCATTACGAAAACCTCTGCCAAAAAATATCCCCTAAAGTAGACTTGATACTGCTCTACAAACACAAGCTCCACCTCAAAGCGACCAGTAAAACATGCACTTCAAGATGTGATGTGCACATTCTAAAGTGTGGAGCGGCTGTGTGTGTGTGTTTAAAACACACCAACAAAGTCAGACTAATCCTTAGTCTGGAAAAGGGTAAGGGACCAGAGGAGTCAAGTGCTCTCAATCAGCCTAAAATGCACACAGACAGACAAACACAAGTAGGGTCGTGTACCTGTGTTCACGTCATCCTCCTCCACATCTGGTAAGGGAACGGCAGCTACAATGACAGTTAAAGTGACAGGACAGTGAGAAAACGAAGGGAAATCAGGGACGTAGAGGTGTTAGTAACGAAACGAAAGATGAGGAACAACAGGGCACGCTCAAAGAGTATGGGACACAGTGTAGACCAAAAAAAAAAAAAAACAAAAAAGCCAAAAATAATGACACTGAACACTGATAGCTGGAAGGTACACAGCACTACATGCTACTAGCTAACAGTCTATGATGTACCGTGGTCACACAAACCTTGGATTTCAGATTCCACATCCATGCTGTGAGATCCATGGACTGTTTCAAGTAATGAAATTACAAATCATGAGTTAGGGGAGCTTCTACTTAGACCTAGAGCTCCAGGTTGTCTAGGGAAAAAGAAATGGGCTCACCATCATGGTTGTCCTCAGAAACTTCAACTATATCTACAACGAGAGTCAATACAAACAAGTTCAACTTCCTTGGAGACACTTTGTGTGGAGCACATTGATCTCATTAAGAATGGATAAATGCAGTTTGTGTCTCAAGCTAAAGTAATGCAGCGAGTCTGAAAAGAAGGCATTAAGAGGAAAACCTTGGACGTCAGTATCCTGCTCCTCTGGAAGGTCTCCATCTGTCAGCAAGGAAAAAGCAGGCATTTTGCAGGTGTTTGAAAACATTTGTCAACTTTGACCAAATGTTACTCATGCTGCAGGAGAAGTAAAGCAAGCAGCTCAATAAGCAATAACACACCACACGGTCTGGAAGAGTACCTGAGAGCGGCTCCATGTACGCCGTGTGGTCTGGTTCTGTGATGAAGACAAGAGGAGTTGGGTCACCACAAAGGGCACGGCCGTTTAGTGGACCTGCCGACTTTCCCCTCGGGCATGCCGGACACCGTGCAGCGCGTTGCTATGTACCTCATCCATGCACGCTTCACCTGTCACCTGCTTGTTCTTGGACTAAGCGTTTGATCTGTGAGGGTGGGGCTTACCTGCTGCTTCAGCAGGCTCGGTGTCCTCAGCTTCAGCATCCTGATATTCTGCCGGAGAGACAACGGTAATGACACTCGAATCCGAGACCCGTGTATAACTTTAGCACTCGGTTTTCATTTTCCCAGCCTTACTGTGTTTGGAACAGAGCAGTTTGGTCCAGTCCCAATTTGTAAAAAATAAATAAAAAATAAACTGTCAGGAGGTGCAACACTGATTAAACATAAATGTGAAGGGCCTTCTCATTATTGGGTTTGGTAGGCCTTTTTGTGTCCCACGAATTAGTAACAGACTAGAACTCCAATTAATTAACAAAATGTTAATTCATTATTTCACCATTTTAATTCCTAGGTGCCTGCAGTCATTTCTCAGCCCTGAGGCAGCAATTAGGACAACTAATTAAACTTACATTACCTACATTGTTCCCAGTTAGCAATGCTTAATCTATCCTAACCATTTGACCTGATAACACACAGTTAATATGAATACATTAATATAAATAAAATCTTGTTCTTATTACCACTTGAGACACATTTAGGGATTGTGACTCAGCATTCTTCACCTCTGTGGAGGTCCTCACCTTCTTCAGCTGAGACAGTCTCTTGAGGCTCTGTGTCGACCTCCATTGCCAAGTCAGCTGCTTCATCTCTCTCTTCCACAGGTTGTTCTCTTGTCTCCTCAAATACCTCTTCTTGGATCTCTTCCTCAAGGGCCAGTTCCTCCTCCTCTTCCTCCTTTACTGCTGCTGGTTCATGCTCCTCCTCTTCCACCAAGTCTTGTTCCAGCTCTTCCTCCTGCTGCTCATCTTCCTTCAACAGCTCTGGCTCTCCTTCAAAGGGCTCTGTTTGGGACAAACAGGAAGGAGAAAGGTCCACAGTACACAGATGAAAACAAGCTTCTCCATGAAAGAACGACACACACACACACACACACACACACACACACCTTTTCTGTCGATGAGCAATAGACGGGGCTGACACAGGAAATGAACCACACATACCTGAATAAGATTCTGTGGCTTCCTGTGTCTCACTCCAGACCACTTCTGCTTCCTCTACAGCCTCACTCTTAAAGTCCCCTTCTGGCTCAGGCACTGCACAGTACAGTTACATTCCACTTAGAAAAACACGCATTCATAACACAAAAATGTTTAAAAGCACAACAGACAACTACATGCAGAAGCCTTGCAGCCACTGAGCACAACTTTCACTATGGCCTCAGTGCCACAGGACTTCTCTGGAGTCTGAATTATCTAACTTGTGCATACTTGGGTTCTTTAAGCCCTGCAGTTTACACAACCAAGCCTTTTTATAACAGGCAGAACAGCTGGCAGAAAGTGTAAAGAAACAGACTGGTGACCAGATGGTGTCAAACTCCAGGGACAGCATGTTACTGTCCCCGAGCCTCAGAAGCATAAAAAGAAGCCGTGTGTAGATCTTCCTGCTACTTAACTATCCCTCGATAAGAAGGTCCGATAAATGTGTTGACACAACAGCTAGTGTATTTGCAGCACTTTTGGGTCACACACACACACACACTTAGGGAAAAAAAAGTGCATTTTAAATTTCATGACGACCTATTTTAAAATTTCTTGAATGGAAATCATTAAAAGTGCATTTGCAATTTACACAGCAAGACTGTGTATTAAATATAAACCTTAATCTGAGTGCTCCATCTAATTCAGGGCTACATTTATTGCAGAAGAATGGCTCTTAACAGCTGTGTTGGGTAAATTAACTGGGTTTGCTAGCCAAAACAAACCAGGTATACAGAATAGCACTTGTTTAAACAAGTTTCTCCCCTTATAACAGTTATTACCGGCACTGCTACCTACGTTCAAAACACGAGTACATTAACATTCTGACTATACCTGGTCGTCAATACTTAAGTGACCCAAAAATTATAAAAATACACTCCACCAAGAAGATGTATGAAGTGGGATATTACAGAGTTACCCCATCAACTAGTGTTGCAGTACAGCGTTTACTACTCACAAACACCTGGTCTGGAGAGGAACAATATGGAGTCGACAGAATGGCTATATTACTATGGAGCTGACATGGTGCAGATAATGCTACTGCTGAATTTTTCAAATCACCTAACAAACCACAGATCAAAGCGTGAAATTCACCACTTCAGCCAGCGTTTAAAGACACTGCCTTGAGTTAGTGGAGTGCTGAGTGTCAAAGTGAGCAAATGTTTGGTGACCCCCACCAAATGAACAACCTGTTCAGCAATGCATCTTCCAGCCTCTAGTGATACACACGAAGAAATGTGTGATCTGGACAGAGAGCTGCTTGGTGTGAATGGGCTGGAAGTAGATACAGACTCTAATGGAACAGCCTCTTCAACACGGTGGTCACGGAATTACACTTACGACAAATGTTGCTGGTTCAAACCCTGGAGAGCAGTATCGTCTTTCAGCAAGGTGTTCAATTATTTTACCTTGTCCAATACACACAAACTGGTAAAACAATATGTCACTCTATATCAGCTTCTTTTGCTTAACAGCTGGAAAATGTACAGATCGAGAAGTGTCTTTGGATTAAACAAAAAACCGCATATAGGTGTGGTCATACCTGAGTGTGTCATAACAGGTTCCGAGGCATCCGACGAATCTTCACTCTTGGTTGCGACAGCAGGCTTCTCTGCCAGCCCTGAGCATTCCAAACCCCAGCGTGAATTCACG
This sequence comes from Chitala chitala, assembly GCA_025773905.1. Taxonomy (NCBI): domain Eukaryota; kingdom Metazoa; phylum Chordata; class Actinopteri; order Osteoglossiformes; family Notopteridae; genus Chitala; species Chitala chitala. The sequence goes on from JABJVR010000065.1 coordinate 5,248,383, forward strand.
AGCATTTCACACGATTCAATCACACATTTGTTACTAAAAGCCAGCATTCCTGTGTGTTTGCACAGGGCAACATGTCACGTTAGGATTTACTGTTAAAGTTAAAGGTTTAAAAAGAAGTTGGAGACCAAAACACAAAGCCTCAAATTTGACAAAGTTTTTGTCTGTAAATGTGAACCATCAATTACGGTAGTACATTTATTTTTATTCACAAGTTGAATTTCATGAGCTACAGAAAAGAACAGCAGCACGTAAACACTGACTTTGGTTTACTTTTGTTTCTTAGATTTACCCCATTCCTTACAAGCATCACACGACCCGCTCATCCCCACAAAAAAGCTGATAATGTAAAGTGAAAGGCATTTTATGCTTTGACAAAGAATTGCTTTATTGTAGCAGTAAACTTTGGTTTGACCACAGCAGTAAGAAATGGTAGTATTTGTTTTCGGTGAGATGTTTGAAAGGACATTTTTATTCCCCCACAGTCACAGCCAACAGTGCACATAACAGACCACAGAACAGAACAGTGTGTCAGACACCTGCAGTTTCATGTTCATCATAATACTGCTTCTGTCAGGTATCTCAGAACTACCTCTTCTGTAACCAAACATTGTCTCTCATATTCTACTTGCTGCCTCTTACCTACCAGTAACATTCAGGAGATGGATGTTAAGAACACACTGAACTGAAGATACAGGTCTTTAAAAGCAGGGACACCAACAGTGAAAATCCCAATTTATTTCGGACAAACATATCGTTGGGGCGGGAGGGGGAGAAATGCAAATGAACTTCAGGGAAAAAAAGTAAATGAACCATCAGCACTGAAAATGGAATAACAGTACATCTGAGATGTACACTTCAAGTGTTTGAGAAATTAGAAATTATAAAAATTTACAGCTTTCTTACAAGAGATTTCCAAAGAAACTATACAGCGCTAGTACTTCAAAAAGGAGAGAGTACCCTTACAACAGTACCAGTAACACATTTGTTCTGAACATTTTTACCTCTTGAGATCAGCATGCATTTACAAAAGCACTAAACTAGAACTGACAGGATAATGCCTTATGCTAAGGCAATAACTTAATTCCATACACCTCCAACAGGTACATGTGGCGTTGAACGTACTTCTGCCTGTCCACCAACATTTTGTAGACTGCAGTGCCTTTGAAGGTGTGTCAGTGACAAGATTATGAAACAACTGACATCCTTAGAGAGCTGGATTAAATGCTCACTCCTTTTCAGACTCCTTGGGAGCTTGCTTAGTTGCTGATTTGGGCAAATCTTTGGTGGAGACTCTTTCATCCTTGCCAGCCGTTTTTCCATCCTTATCCACCTTCTTGCCCTCTGCTTTGGAAGAAACAGACTTTGCTAAATTCTTGCTTGGTGATTTTTTCTCAGGTTTCTCCTCCTCCTTGTCATGTTTGCCCTTTCTCTCAGGTTTCGCCTCCTCCTTGTCATGTTTGCCCTTTCTCTCAGCTTTCTCCTTCTCTTTGTCATGTTTGCCCTTTCTCTCAGGTTTCTCCTCCTCCTTGTCTTGTTTGGCCTTCCTTTCATGTTTCTCCTCCTCCTTGTCTTGTTTGGCCTTCCTTTCATGTTTCTCCTCCTCCTTGTCATGTTTGGGCTTCCTTTCAGGTTTCTCTTCCTCCTTGTCTTGTTTGGCCTTCCTTTCATGTTTCTCCTCCTTGTCCTGTTTGGCCTTCCTTTCAGGTTTCTCCTCCTCCTTCTCATGTTTGGCCTTCCTTTCAGGTTTGTCCTCCTCCTTCTCCTGTTTGGCCTTCCTTTCAGGTTTCTCCTCCTCCTTCTCCTTTTTGGCCTTCCTTTCAGGTTTCTTTTCTTCTGTGGCCTTCCTTTCAGGTTTCTCCTTCTCCTGTTTGTCCTTTCTCTCCTTTTCCGCTTTCTCTTTTGATGCCTTTTCCTTTACTTGCCTCTCTTCTTCCAGTTGCTTCTTCTCTTTATCCTTCTTGGCCTGTTCCCTGCGTTCAGCCTCACCTTTCTCTCTCTCTGCCTTCTCCTTGGCCTTCTTCTCTGCCTCCTCCTTTAGCCTGGCCTCAGCCTTCTCCTTAGCCCTCCTCTCTGCCTCCTCCTTAACCTTGGCCTCAGCCTTCTCTTTGGCCCTCCTCTCTGCCTCCTCCTTTAGCTTTGCCTCAGCCTTCTCTTCGGCCCTCCTCTCTGCTTCCTCCTTTAGCTTTGCCTCAGCCTTCTCCTTGGCCTTCTGGGCAGCAGTTTGCTTCCTAAGCTGCTCCTCCCTCTTTGCCTGCTTCTCAGCCTCCTCCTTTGCAACAATGTTCCTAACCTCAGAGAGGGCCATCCTTGCTATCTTTTTGGCCTCAATCTTCTCATGGATCATCCTCAACTGCTCCTTCAAAGCTTCCCTTAGCTTCCTCCCAACATCCCTTGCAGGGGGCTCTGGGGGGTTGAAACGAGTCTTAGCAACTGACGCACAAGCTTCCAGACCTGAGTTAGCATCCAAGCCAGAAGCAAGCAATATGCAATCTAGCACGACTGAAAAACTCAAATCCAAGCAAATATTACAGAGTAGGGCCATGATAGCCTAATCATTCCAGAAAACACAGTCATGAAATTCATAATTTTAGTGAGTTTTTCTAGGAAATGTTTTCCACCAGAAGCAACCACGCAACCAAAAATTCAAGCAGCAAACACAGCAAGCAGAAATGTATGACCATGTAGCATGTAGTAAGAATGTTAAGTCCTGCTCTCACCCACATCAGAGATGTAGCACTTCGGAGTTCAAATGATCCACACCACACAACTAACATTAAACAACATTCACTTATCAGTTGCGTAGAATTATTTTATTAGCAATTCACACCCTCACAGACTGCAACAGACAAGGCTGTTCCAAAGCACATCTCATACACATCTTTTACCACAAAAGAAGTAAAATATGCTATTATAGAAAATAAGGTTGAGGTACACAATTATAAAACTCACTTAAAAACAGTTTGCTCAGCAGACAGCTTTGTCAGTTTTAAAAATCATGCAAGTTATGGTTCCAGACTCAACACCATGGAGGGGGGGGGGACCCACAAGTCAAATCACCTCAGTCAGCACATATTAACAAGACACAAAGTACCTTTCCTTTCATCTGTTTTTGCAGCCACTTCTACTGGCTTCTCATCTGATAGTTGTGGGGGGGAAAAGGCAAGTTAAGGGGGAAAATACAGCAGAATACAAAGGAAACACAGCACACTGAATGGGATTTAAGCAGAAGATGAAACCAAATACAGGAGCACCAAAAATCAATTTAACTGGTTCTGCAGTGATGACCCCAAACTTCAGTAATCATGCAAGTGGCACAGAGCCTCTGATCCTGGCAAGATTTTTGGCAACAAAGACACTAAAGTCCACACTAGTGCCCTCATAATGCCTTAAAACACACACACACACACACACACACACACACACACACACACACACACACACCTTGCAGCAGACTGAAATGATGTAAAACCAACATGCACCTGAGTAGGCCCTAATCTCACCACACAGGCCTTTTGCTGTGAATTACAATTTGGCTAAATGAAGCCTGGTTTCACTTCAAAGTCCTTCTAGGACTGTCCAAGCAGCACTTGGTTTCTCCGCTTATTGAAGATGCTCCACTCATAAGCTGCTTGCTGTCCAGAACAAGTGATGCACCTACATGGCCTAACAATAATCCTCCACCCCCCACCACTGCATCCTTCGGTACAGCTGCAGTTTCAATACACACTTGAACACAGTTCCCTTACTACCAGCAAAAAGTCTCCATTTACAAAAAAAGGTGAGCCATGATCTGCTCCTAACCAATGTCATGATGACAACGAGGGCTGCAAATAAATGTAGAGGTGCTACTTTCAGTTGTGATGAGCAACTCATATAAATTAAACGTGTATGTTCATTGGTAAATTATTCATCAATCAAATTAGTGGGTGGAATGGGGGATACTTATAAAACTTTAGCAATATTCAACTGGAGTGGAAAAAGGTGTGCATGTGCGCAAGTGTGTGGGGTGTTTACTGCCAAGAGACAGTTTCAGCAAGAATTGCTTTTAAGAGTGGAAAACAGTGCTGCGCATTCCCCATGAGATGAATCCAGAGACACTTCCTGACACTTCACTGCCTGTGTTCACTCACATCCCACATCAGTAAAACGGCAGCGGTTTTCTTCACCGACATGTCTGTTTTAAAGCTGGGGGGAAAAAAAAATCAGCAAGTGCACGCACACACCCACAGGCAAAGAAAAAAACCATACTATGGCTACGCTTTTTTTTTAATACCTTTTGACTTCGCTGTTAATGCTGCAGGTGCTTCAACCGGTGCTCCCTCTGATATTTAGGTAAAGAAAGGAGGAAGCAGTTAACACAAGGTTCAGCTTGTTTCAGGTTCTCACATTTCTGCATGCCCACAGATCCTGTCTGGTGTTAGACTGCTCAAAGTACACGCACGCCCTTGCCTGCAGTCCAACATGTGGCCAAGGACACATGAACTACAACCAACCGTCAAAACATTCCTTCTTGCTCTTTGTCCTCGCATGGCCCCCATCTCCTCTATTCGTTGCCAACAACAGATCACTCTTCACCTGCAAAGCCCAGCCAGTTTTGCCATAGATGTTTCCTCTTTGGCGATCTTTCTTTTCTTCTCACAGATACAGGCAATGGCAACTCATTACTCTAAGCATCATCTGGCCTGTACCAACACACCCTACACAAGGCCCATGCAGAGACAGTATTAGCAGAGCATCCCAACGGGCAGCTATGCGAGAACATAGCGTACCACTGACTCATGAACATGGAAATATTTTAACAAACATGTGATGCACAAATCACCAAAAACACCAAGCAGTCAAGCGTCATACACTTTTTAATTGTCAGAACGGTTCTTTTGCGAGGTTGCATAATTAACGAGTTTCAGAAATAAGGAGGTGCAGACAATGAGAAGCTGACAGCGGAATAAATGACCTCCTACTTCTGAGTCTATACTTGCCATGCGATTAAATACTCAAGACTCAGAAAGCAATGTGCAGGATGTACATAATAAAGTGTGTTTGTGTGACATACATCTGTCAAGCTGGAATAAGTACTCATTGTTTTAGTATAATTGTGTTTGAAATGTACATTGCAAACTGCCTTCTTCGTACTGTTAAGATACATAAATAAATTCTATACAGACAGGTCTACTGTCCTAAGTCTGGACATGTTGTGACATGTAACGGAAACGTGGCACACAACAATATAACTTATTACATCACGAGCCTCTCCTACAGAGGGAATCACTTGGCGGCGAGACTGTTGGTGGTCATTACAGGAATCTGGGGTTCAGGTTGAGAATCTTAAACGAGGAAGTTTTTTTTTTTTTTTTTTAAAGCTGTGGACACCACCAATATGCCCAAATAACAATGCCACACGCACTGGCACAGACAAACTGACTTTTCAGCAAGCTGGGATTGGAGGCAGGGGGCAGTCACACACACGCCCATTCCTGAGAAACACTGAGTTAGCAGTCATAACCCGAGCACCACTTGGCTCCTCCACAGGAATGAGACGGTATGAAGAGCCACGCATGAGCCTTGTTACCAGAATTATTTTCCCATGCAAAATGCAAAGCAGCAACAGCAGATGGGGGTGGAGTCTCACGACCCAACAAACACACTCAGGATAAGCTAATGCAATAACAGACACTGGAACACACACTCCTCACATTGCATCAAAATACAAACATAAAAATGCCTGGACAGAGCTGATTAGCAATATAATGAGTAACCGTGACATTTGGCTTCAGTCGTGTTTATGTTGAGAAATTAGCATAATTAACCTTGCAGATACTTTAGGAGTGCTCAAAGACCAATGACAAAGTATTAAAAAACATAAATTTAACAGCAGAAAAAAACTGGCAGCCTCAAGAAGCTGTGTTTGTGGAATATCTAAAAGTTCACATGAGGGAAAGTACAAAGCAAAACGCAGTGCAGTGTCAGACGCGTGCACGGTAATAAAACGGTTGCTTGTAAAGATTTATGGAAGTTGTGTCAGTCATCTCACTTCAGCACGCTGCAGGATTAAGACAAGCAAGTTTAACATTCAGGTGGAGCAGGACACAGCCTACACTGTTAACCTCCAGGTATTATGTACTCTAGAAGCTTGTGCAAACTACAAGCAGCAGGAAGAGGGGGTGAAAAGCAGTTAAGACGCCAGTCTGACTGTACACAGCACGTTTACCCTGCATGTCAACTTTCAAATGTTTCGGTTAGTTCCAAGACAGGAAACCCCTGAGGTGTGTGCATGGGGCAAATACTCTTTTTTTCAGCCATTCTGTCAGTGTCTTTAAAAAGATGAGCAGGTTGGTGGGGGAGAAAACGGTATCCACTTCCAATTTGCTTCTGGGAGAGAAGCCAGCCCCAGGAACCATGCAAGTTGGCTCGCCATCCTTTGCGCAAATCCAGTCAACCGTTGGACGGTGTGGGGCTATTGATTTTTCAAGTCCAAGATCACACCCTGAACCCCTTCATTCTGTGACGTACCAGCAACCTCTTCTGCCGCTTCACCCTCTTCGTCCTCCACCTTCTCAAACGGGGTGATTACATCATAGAGAAAGGTGAGGAAGCCGTAAAACCAATCAGAGCCCTCCTCCGCTAATATATCGAGAACCTCCTCGAGGGAATCCGAATTTTCCTTACTGCCGTCTTTCGTCAGGCCTAAATGAACAGAGGAAAGAAAAGGAAAGACAGAGGGCAGGAGAGAGAGAAATAGTAATGCAGAAAAGAGACAAGCAGCTATGCTCTATACAAGGCGGGAAAGGAGAAACCGACAGTGGCAGCAACCAAGGAGAGCCAGAGCTACAGGGCACACACAAGAGCTGCTCCAACAGAAGAGCAAAGGAACATGAGCTGGAAGCACCGTTCCAGTGGAGCACAGAAAGTGAGCCCCATGAGTCACTGATTCAAACGCTGGGAGTAAGTGCTGAGCTTCAATGATGAAGGGAAAAAGGAACTGTACTGAAAAGGTTCATGGCACCTCATTTTTCACACTTGAGTTACTTAAACACTAAGCTACGTGTTGATTATTTTTAGGGTACCAATCAACCTTCCGCGGTATCATTAATGATCTCCATTGGTTTTTAAGTTAGTGGGCTCATATGTTAAATGTTTGCATTGCTTTACAATAACGATGCACTGAGTAGAACTGAAATTAGATTAAACAAAGCATGCGTTCCCTCATACCTTGTTAACTACACGTTTTCACTTCCATACACAACAAGATATGGTTCTTGCCCAAGAACAAAAGTAAACCAGAAGTCAGACGTGCAAAAAAAAAAAAAAAAAGGCACGCTCAGTCATTTATTATCACAGTCAGACACAGAAGCTAAAACACTTGCCTAGAAGAATTTTGGCATCCTCCACGTCGAAGTCACCGTCTCCATCTGTATCGTAAGCTACAAGTTTTCCTGTGAGGAGAACAATTGGTTAGCAGTCATCTGGCTGTGGAAATATCTGTGCAGAATGTCAGTGCACTTTCAAGAGAGTCTTATTAGTCTGGTCCAACACATGACTAAATAAAAAGGCCCACATTATAACTACTCTAAAACCCTTATAAAGTGCCACAATAGCAAAAGTCACAGCTGTTGTCACACATTACAATTTTTCTTACAGTTTGTTAATTATCCAAGAGAATGCTTAAGGGGAATACCTTCATAACAGTACCAGCAATACAGTGAATCACAGCTGACTACCCTGGCTAGTTTCTAAATAAGAACAAATGACACTCTTCAAAACCCTTACAGGTATGTCAGAGTTTAAAGGACTGTGTTTGGTTATTTTGGGACCTGAATTAAGCTCATGGTGACCTTCTTGTTGGATTTGCTTCAAAGTTATTAATAATAGCAATTAAGACCCAAAACCCCCCACTGCATACATCTATCATGGACTCTTCTTTACCGTAGCAAAACCCAGCTCCACAACGTTTAAGTAACTAAACTGGCTGAACTTGGTAACCGGTACTATGTGCCAAGGGGTTGGCTGCACTAAGCAAAAGATAGTATCATGTTTAAAGTTAATATTTAATGTTGTAGCAAACAGACAAGTCGTACCTTGCAACACCTCTGAAATGTTAGAGCGGAACTCCTTTGCTCGGGCTACATGCAAGATTAACAAAAAGACACACAATTAGAAACTATACGTTATAAGCAGTGATAAGTGTTTAACAAAATATTAATTCAGAAGCTAAAATGTTTATATTTAGGAGATAACATGCACATTAGACATTTGTGTATAAAAGTTAAAGAAAACGTGTTAGTAATATCAATGAAAAAAAGTGAAGACATTAGGATTATACCGGATTTTTTAATGTTCAACTTTTTTATTGGCACTTTTTTTGTAAAGTCAACAGAAAATCTTCCACATTTGGCGACAAGTGGGGGAAGGGGAAAAAAAAAAAAAAAAAGTTGATATAACCGGAAGACAGGGCACAGGAGGTTAGGCAGGAAAGCTCACCCAGGACATTGTCATAGTCCACCAGCTCAAACCAGACCACCGCCACAGACGTCCAGACCCCCAGCAGGGCCAGCACCATGAACCAGGTGAAGAAGGAGGTACCTGAGCTCCCCTCCGCCTTCTTCCCATTTTTACTACCTGGCTGTTTGGTCTCTGGAAAGAGAGAAATGCACAGGTAAGGCAAAGAGCACAACAGCTGCACTCACAGGTATGTCATTTGGCACGATGCTGCAATATCCAGCATGTCTAAAGCGCTTCTACTGTACATGCCTGTGGGTGAGGAGGCACCAGTGGTACGGCCCTCCCCCACAATCAACATGAAATCCACACTCAGGGTTACACAAACCATCTGCTATACCATTACACAGGAGTCATCAGAATACAAAAAAAGGTGTGACAACATACAGGGGGCAGTGTTGACCACACCCTCGTCTCTGTTTAAATATTCATATTTCACCATTTTTAGCTATAATTTTTTGACACCATACTTTTCATTAATGATCAATTTCTCCTATGCAACCTTAACACACGGGTATCATCTGAATTTAATTTCAATCTCTTGGCTTCTGATTTTCAAATTTTGGTATTAAAGGCATTATAACAACAAATACCTGAAGTACATGTGGAGAAAAACTGAGTGAAAATTGCTCACGTGTAAATAATGTACTTAGCTCTAATATAGCCTTACTTTACACAGCAAATTTGTGTCATGTTTAACATATACAGATGCAACAAAAGCAGCAAAAAGAGGTTCCACCAACCAAAACACAGTTCTTTTAAGTTCAGAAACTTCATTACAGTCAAATCCCTTGTTAACATTGTCTGCAATTATGCTTTTAACATCCATACATTCACTTTCAAAGCCACTTATTCTGTGCAGGGTCGCAGGGCCTGGAACCTATCCCAGGGAGTTTAGGGCACAAGGAAGTGGATAAACATTTCCTTATATTGTGTATGTAATGAAAGTTAACGTGCAGCAGTGCATGTAATGTCTTACTGTAAATCACAACATGACCTCATTAAATGTTTAATAATTACGGTAGACAATTTGTGTTATGCTACACATCACTGCCAGTTATTTTGTATAGGTATTTTTCAGTGCTTTAGTGATTTGTGAAAATTTGTTCATGGTTTTCAAATTAACTGGGAATTAGATATGGGCAATACTGACATTTGCAATTCAATACCAATGTGTATTTTACATACAAAATTTACAAGTACCGAGTACCGATACCAAATATGTGCGAACACAAGAGAATTTTAAGTCAATTAAGTAACCACATATGGACCATAATAAAATTCTTTAATGAAAAAATGTGGCAATGCAAAGAATATTTCGATCTTTGAGTGATCTAGTCTTTTATTTAGAGGGGCATGTCAACTTTTTTAGACTTGAGATGACTAAATAGCTCCTCTGCATTAGAAAACATCCTTTCTGCAGGACCAAAGGTAGCAACAATTCCCAGGTTCTTTTTGGCAATTTTCCTGAGGACTGAGAAAGTTTGCTCCCCTCTTTTCAAAAAAGTGGTCATGTGCTCACAGAAAACCAGATACTCCGTCCAAGTAAGTTAAGGAAAACACGTTAACAGATGTAAAGCGAATTTGCATATTGGAGAACTTCCTCATGTATTCAGTACAGCACCAATGTGATGTCTGTGAGGTTGGTCTGCTTTCCCCGCAGGCATAACTGACAGATACTTGAAGCGGTACACCATCCCTTTAAAAATAAAATGTTTTGTTATATTTCATTGTTTTCTGGTATATGCTTAATTTAAGGTTCTTCATTGTAAAATCCAGTGAAATCCAGTGAGTGTAATGTGCGTTTCAGTACTTGACAGAATTATTCATCTTAAAAAAAAAAAAAAAAACATTTTGTTTTTTTTTTTTTTTATGGGTGTGAGAAACAATATTAAAAAACGGTTTAAAAATAAACAGCAGAGAAGCACATCTACACCAGTGAATGGTACTCATTAAATGCATTATAACCCCCTCTATTCAAAACAATCAAAATTTATCAAAAAGTGTTTTGCCCCAATTTGCAAAGGGTTTCCAGGAACAAATATATGCAAATCAATATTCCTGTACATGTCTTCACTCCTCCAGTGTAATGAGGCACAAATTAAACTTTTATCCATCACGAACAACTGTACTAGAAATGTAACCATTGCCGACATAGTACAGTAAACAAACTGAAACCTGTGGAGCACTGATCAGTACAGTCAACTACAGAATGACTGACACCCTACAAGCCCCTGCACCATTCCTGGGTACTCTTCAGTAAAGTTCATCTAACACACCACACAGCTGACAGGAATGGCAATGAATATAGGAAGGCATCGTTAAAAAGCTCATTAGGAAAACACGCATACCCTTCATAAGAACATTACAGCACCTCACCAGCAGCTGCTTTTCTTTCTGCCAATCTCCTCACCTCCCACTTTTACATGCACAAATGACAAATGTGCAGCTCTCAGGGAGGCCAGCTTTAGGCTGTTTCAAAATATAAGCTTGGAGGGGGGAAAAAAAAAAAAAAAGACTCCTGAGAACTGCATCATGTGTCATGAACAAGAGCTTACTCAAGCGGTCACCTTGACTCAAGGTCAAACTCTGGCAGGACTGTGCTGTGGCTGGTGGACATGGCCTTGAAGCAAACATCAATGAAATCTCAGCAAAGCGAAGACTTGAAAAGGGACTTTCGAAATCAGAACCTGACCAAAAGGTTGTTGAAGAGTCAGGGTGAAACTTTGTTTCCAAGTTGAAAACCAGGCATTCAGTCTATGCAAGGACCTATAGAATTACATTTTTCAAATGGAAAAAAAAATTACATTTTTCAAATGGATGACAATGGTCATCCTCAACCTTAAACAAGAAGCCAGCACAAAACACTCAATTTCAAATTTAGTTTTAAATATATAACCAATTTTTTTCTATATTCTTTTGAGTAAAGTTGGCAGGTTATCAAGGAGTGCACTATTCATATAGTGATGCCCTCAAGGACCGATGCAGCCATAAACACGCTATTTATACAGTTAATAATATTCAACCACCTCCACAACTTTAGGAGGAAAAAAAAAAAAAAAAAAAAGTGTTCCCTAAAGATTTAAAAAAAAAAAAAAAAAAAAAAAGGGAAATGACATCAAAACAGAAGCGGATATCTTCTGACCATCATAGTCTGCTTTCAAATTCAGTGAGAGAGGACAGCAGCAACATTGTTAAATCTGACTTTAAGTTCAGCTGAAGACAATTCAATGGGAACATTCACAAGTCTTGCAATAAACTATACAGTAACACAAAATAAAGGCACATCATCATCAGTACACTTCATGAAATATTAATGGCCTTGTTTTGACGAGTTTATGCAAGATCACAGCATTTGTTTTCATCCATGTTTGTGTTTATTTTTCACCATCATAGTGATGACAAGAGAATGAAACCACTGTCTAAAGTCTTCTCTGGCACATCATAAAGACTTCCAAGGGGGTTAAGGTCAGGATTCTGTGGTGGCCAGTTCATGTGTGTTACCGATTCCTCGTGCTCCTTGAACCCCCGTTTTACAATTTTAGCCTGAAGAATCTTGCCATTGTTGGGCTAGAGTATGCCTGTATTATCAGGGAAGAAAAAAAAAAATCCACTGGTGGAAGAACCTGGCCACTCAGAAGATTCAGATGCTGACTTCATTTTATTGCTGCATAATGTTGCTGAGCTTAGAGTAGACCAGCTGAGGCCATACCAATCTAATAACACTGCCTCCAGAGGCACAACATGACTGCTTTGGCCAGGCAGTGTACATACCAATACACTCATTCATGCACTTGTATTTTCAGTTTTAATTCAACAGAAGCTCAAAAACAAAGTGGGACTCAATCACTCCCCTCACACTCAGACAAAATACTCCTGAACTTCAACGTTCCCTGAAAAGACAAGGGGGGAGGGCTGGGTCCTTTTCTATCCCAAAACAGAAGGGTGAACACTCAGAGCAGAGAGTGTTATGGGATCAAATGTATCAGCTGAGTGCTTCTCTGCCTCGACACAATCTAAAAATGCTGTGGTATAAATATGACAGAATGCAAGCAGGGAATAATGAACAGGTGGACATCCCCAATCATGCAAGGACAGGCTTGTACAACGTATGACCACTCAGACACATACACAAAGAGGCTGGTGAACATGCCACACAGTTCACACAGCCATCTGAAATTGGGTGGGAACACGAACACACACACAATGCTACATTCAATTCAACCATGGAAAAATTATGCATATCACACATGTAGTTCAAGGTCACAAATCATACTATCGTCAGGGAAAGTGTTTGTACACCGCTTTTGTCCGTTACTACAAAAACAGGTACTCCCCCCCCAAAGTATTGAGACTGAACTCAGCAGAACCTGACAATGGTCCCCACTGCTCTGGAATTGAGACATCTGACCTACACTTAAGACTAACCACAGACATCTCAATGGGGAAAGTAAAGCAGACAACAAGCAGCTCGACATTACCTTGATGCTTCAGCAGTGAACATGTTAAGGTCACGGCAAATTTCCCACACATCTTCAAGCTCAGGCACAACTTGCACGACACATTAGCTTTGGTTCACAGGGCCATCTTTATGACACACCCCTCCCCCAACACTACCTGTCTCTTCAGCCAGCATGTTTACTCCGGCGTTGGGCTCCCCCATCAGTACAAGCCAACCCAGAAACACAGGAGACACTGAACACCACCGATTCTTTCCTTTCTTCCCCCAAACACCAGTTTGCAGCAGCTGTCTGAGGATCCCCCCCTCAGTACACAGCCAACTCAGCTAGAATCCGATACAGGAACCGCCTGCCTCCAAGTATTTTTAGACCGGCCCATTGAACATGCAAAACAAATTTGGGCACTCGCATGGAAAGGGCTCGCTCATGGTGTCAATCTGCTGTGTCCCGCATCCTAATAGGCCAGGGACAGGATATCCTTACATAAAAAAAAAAACTGTCCCTCTGCACTTGGCACAGAGGGGAAAAGAAAATGAAGAAAAGGAATGAAGCACCCACATCCTTAACCTCAGCCTTGTAAACTCCAGAACCTCTGTGGCACAAGAACACAGCAGTATGCGAGCCACCCTGCTGAGACCCCGCTGGGAGGACTGCTGGAGACAAGCACCAAGGAGGAAGAGCTTAGCAACACTATGCTCTCCATACAAGGACAGCTGCAAACACTGCCTCAGTCTATCTATGGGCATTTCATTGTAGCATGCCTGACCAAGCTTCTCTCTGTGCAGAGGAGGCTTCTCATCTCCACGGCAGGCCCAGGCGCCAAAAACGCAACGTGCAACATGCCTCGCTGCTAATTTCCTGTTTCACAACTTGAAATATCAGACAGGGGAAGGGGGCAGCAAGTGCAACAGAATGCATACAGAATCCACAGTTTACATTTCCAAAACCAGTAACAATCACCGCATAACACCTAGAAGCCCAAGTTTATCAGGTACCAAATAAAGGACACTGCAAGATGCACCTTGTACTTTGGAAAGAGTGGGAATTGGCTGCAGGTTAATATCGGAAAATAATCAATCCTACTACAGACGTAAAAGCTAAAAATAAACAAACTAATTAGTTTGCTTTTGTCCTAACACTTGCAGTTTAACAGCCTTTCTGTATTCATGTTCTAAAAATCAAGCATGAGAAGGTAAATCTTACGCTAGTGAACGTATGATCAGTAAGGATTAATCCTGTGCTTTGCTTAATTAAGTCTTTGATTTCAACTGATGAATATAATCGAGGCCGAGTATTACTTCAGGAATATTTGCATATCTGATCTGAAGAACGAAGAGCAAAATCAGAAATCAACAAACAAGAATAAATGAAAAAATCACAATGTGGGACAATTATCATGTTTAAAAATAAACACGCAGTATGCCAATCTAAATTTACACAAAATGCTTTTTACAAAAGCATTTACACACACACACACACACACACACACACACACACACACACACACAGGAACAGCATTAGATGAGAAAACAAATGACTACAATTGTCCAACTTGCACTAAGACTTATTACTCATAAAAGTTTAATAATAGGAATACACAATATGCATTACACTTTTTTCCAAAAGAATACTCAAAAGAAGTTAAAATACCAACATGTCTGTTTAATGACAGTTTTAAATAAACCCAGATTTTACACAGACACACACATGCAAAAAAAAAATCCAGTAAATAAAAAGTCAAACCATGCATGTTAAACACGTTAGCTAGCCAACTACAGCTTGCACACGTGGACACACTTTCACGTGTGCAAGTTAACTTTACGAAACAAGTATGAAGTTACAAATCACACAGGAAACACGGCAAGAAGTTGCTATGTTTTACCAACGTCTATGTCTTCAACCAAGGGACAGGAAAAGCAAGACGTGCTGAAAAAAGCAATTTGAAACAACGTGACCTAAAACATAGTAGCAAAATACCATGTAGCTGCTGTAGTAACCCTACGTAAACCCTACGTAAACACGTCAAGTAAACCATTACATCTCATTACTCGCAAAATCCAAGATACTGATAGTCATCAGTCATGTCAATCATTTTTCATACCACTTAATCCTGTTAAGGGTTACGGGAAGCCTGGAATAGGACTGGGGACACCCAGGGCGGAGCGCCAACCCACCACAGGGCGTGCGCACACACACACACACACACACCGGGCAATTTGGAAACACCATTCAAAGGCCTGGAGGTGCAAGGCGACAGTGCTAACCACTATGCCACCTACTCAAGATAATACTATTGGGTTTCAATATCATTACTTAGCCAACCATATTAAGAAAACTTTGTCCCTCAAAATCAACAGACTGCAATATATTTGGAAAAGTATCAGAAACAGGTAAACCTTTGGCATGACCCAATTAAAAAAACCCAATATATAGTAAATAATCCCTTCCCATGAGTTTTGATAGCCTTGCCTTTTATTATACAGTTCGTGTTTACCTAGTGTCTTAAAGTCTGTAAAGTGCTTACAAATGACTTCTAATAAAATCTCCATTAAAGACTGGATGAGCTTCACAACGGGAATATACAATACAACATGGAACAGCAACTCCTGTCTGTAAGTTTTCTTGATTCTAAAACGAGCACTAGACTCAAGTTTGTCATTTATTTTACATTACAGATCTACGAGGAACATATTTAGTCGCACTAAGATGTCCATCTGACGATCTTTGGACAATACATTTACATATTTCATGTGTGCTGGAACGTCATGTAACGAAATTGGTAATGCAACTTAAAACAAACCTAACCAAATTTTTTCCTTCAAAATGCAAAAGATGATACTTTAAAAACCAATAATCGGATCAGCGCCATTCCGTCGCTAACTCGAATTCGAAAAGTTACTCGAATTCACAAACATACGGAAAAACATGCAATCTTAACTTTAATATTTGGGGGGGGGGAGTAAAACCACATCTAAATTAGGATGCGCGTGTTGTAAATAAATATTGGTCTCTTCGGTACAAGACATCCTAGGACCACAGATCGTGTGTAATGCTGATCGTACGGCAGGGTAGTGTGTAAAAAAAATCTGAGCTAAACAATTTGGCTGCGTCCGTTCCGCACCACAGCCAAAAACATCATGGGGGGGACGTGAAACTAATCTGAATTCGCTACGACAAAGAAGGGCGGAAAAACAGTGCAACAGATAAAAAACAATCAAAAATTGTTAACAGCTGTCAAAAAACGCACAATACCTACATTTCAAATGTGCAACATACTTTAGATGTTTGAGCGGAAAAAAAGTTTATCATAACGCAATTCTGTCTTGGTGTCATTCTTAAACGATGTTTCGTTTATCTTAAATTGAAAGAAGTGGTTTTCCAGCATAGATATAAAATACATGATACTGTTACTTGCAGCTACCAGTGAATTTCAGTTTAACGCCGATTAAACTGCTGGTTTCCCGTGTCCAAAATATATGACAAAAGCCACGTGTAACCCCTCCCACAATCTCTTTTTTAGGACACGTTTGCACTCAAAAAAACAGTCAAAGTTAACACGTTAATAATCTTAAACAGACGGGATTGAAATAACTAGACAAATCAAGTAACATTGCATTATACGGCACTGTCCAGATTCGCCTGCCAAGCGGTTTATTTTTTGTACTTTCATGCCAAATTAATTACCACGAAGATGCAAACGTCAAAGCATTATTATCATTGCATCAAAGAAAAATGGTTCGAATAAAATAGTACTCATATTTACAGTTAATTTAAGATAGTAAATTACATTGTTGCATTTAAAAAACTGAAAATGAGGGGAAGGCTTGACTCTTCACGGGTGGTGCAAAGCAATTTCAACGATAGCGTCGTAAACACGGATCTGTCCAGATTGATTTCGCTTCCTCGAACTAGTCGCATGTCTTAAGGGAATTCGGGTTTGCAGTCTTACGTTTATTGTGACTATGCTGTATGTTTCACCATAACAATAAACTAACACATTCAGCATTAGAAACTTTCACAGGCCTACTGCGTGGGAATCAGATTTTGAATGTATTAGCAAAAATGAATATACCAACCCTTTTTTGTATGTCCTCTTGCGTTTTTCTTTGTAGCCATTGAAATATTTTGGATAAATAATTTAGGAATGGAAACTTGAAACAATATTACCTCCGTAAATTGTAGCAATGACGAATCCTTAAAATCCCAATACTATGAACTATGAGGAAAAGCCACTACGACCCCGTCCACGTTTGAGTGACAGCAACGTCCACCAATCGAAACGTCAATTTTATTTTTGTAGGCGGAGGCAGTATTTGTGAGGTCCAATATTCGCACAGAGGTGTTTGCCTTATTCAATCGTGTGGATACCTGCGAGCTAAGACCGCCTCACAATTCCAGTTGTTTGCCAGCACTGGAACGTGGCAAAATGGAAGATTCCTAACATCGCGAGAACTCAATGACAGCCGATTAAATTATGGATGAAAACCAAATGGAATGTGGGAACGTGGGTATCTTAGTCCGATATGTTATCATAGTAACACAGTCTAATAAAGCAAACATTTTGACGTGATTCCTGGTTAGCTGGAGAAACAAGGGCGATAAAGGCATAAGAACCGTAAAATAAAAAATATTTACAATTAACAGAATGCTAGAGGATTGTATGGACTACGCCCACACAAAATGCGCACTCCCACTATTTTTGTTTGTTTTGGTTTTATCAATGTTGCAGCGGTACTGCTAATGTTATTAAATTAAATGAACACATGAGTTGAACACATGAGTTGTACGCAGAATATACAAAATTCCGATTTAAAATTAATTAAGCAAATTAATCCATCCTTAAAGTGGCTATTAGTGATAACTGGCCTACTTTATGAGTGATAAGATTTAAGAAGGATTCTCGTCTTCATTGCTGTGTCTTTAATCAGTGTGTAAGTTTTATTTCAACTCTGGGGGTGGGGGCCCACTTCTTACGGCATCCGATCCATCACTGATTTAAGTGACAATGTGACTGGGGCGCAATTGGTGATTCCCAGATATTACAGAATTGTTAATTATTTAATTGACATTACGATCCATTAAAACTTCAGTTTTGTTAAAATAAAACCAGCACCGGGTTTTGAAATATGTCTGGGTATTGTACACCAGGATTTTACATTTACATTACATTTTACATTTTATTCATTTAGCAGACGCCTTTGTCCAAAGTGACTTGAATTATCGTACAAGTGCATGTCACAAACGAGGTCAAACTGTATCAGAGAATTTAACAGCAAGTGCGGACCTATCCTCAAAATGCACACGATTAAGTCAAGCATGGATAATTCAATTATAA
>JABJVR010000065.1:5268416-5278982 GCA_025773905.1 Chitala chitala
TGTGGAGCGTGCACATACACTACCTGTGTGGAGCGTGCACATACACTACCTGTTTGGAGCGTGCACATACACTACCTTTTGTACCTTCAGTGTTGTCTTTTGTTTTAAATTGAGTTGTCGGTGCTAAGGCCTCATTTCAGAATCCTTTCATTTCAGGAAAAAGTTCAATTAATCAATTAGCCTATGTTAAGGGTCTGCTATGGGGGGGGGGAATTACTGTTATTTAGTTGGGATATTTTCCTTTATATTTTGGGTTTATTTAGTTTTGAGTATTTTGGATTTTGATTAATGTTTGACTTTTATCAAATTGATATTGATTGTTGTCAATTATTTAGTTTGTAAGTAATTGATGTAATTGTTTGTCACCCCTTTATTTTTGTAATGATCTGATCAACCATTATATAAGTGGTTTTCTGTGTGTATTGAGGGAGGGTTTTTCTTTTCTTTTCTTTTCTTTTCTTTTCTTTTTATTTTATTTCCTGTCTGCCATGGTAGGGAGTTCTGTTAATCTTTTTTTTGGGTGATTTTATTATTTTTGGGAGAATAAAATCTTTTTTTCTAAAAACTTCAGGGATTCCTCATGTTTGGTGGCTCGGTCCCTGACATATATATTCAGTAGAATACAGCACAGAGAAAACATATTTAAATAATGAATTTGATGGCTGCCGTATGTTTCGAAAAAGGTACAGAGATGCTGAACACGAAAATAACATCAAAATATTAATTTCATGTTAATTTGATTTAGTCTTAAGTGCTCAGTGAGTGACTTAAATTTTATGTCAGCAGTTTAAAATACTGCTTCATGAAGGTACTATACTGAGCACAATGTTAGAGATGACATCCCGGTCTTTTTGGGGTAGATGTTAGCATACTGCAATGGCCATATAATTTGAAAACTTGCGATTCACAGACCAAAATAAAAAATTATATAGTTACTGAATTTTTTGTCACTATCAGCCACATCACATCATTCTTTTTAAATTGTGGCCCCTATCAGCAGTGTTTCTATGCTGTGATTATGTTTCTCTTTAAGATTAGTCCATCTGTGTCAGTCTGTGCAATTTAAGTTGGCTTCATATCACAAGTGCTCACTGACACTAATCTCATACAGAACACATTATGAAATGATGACACTATGTTTTTGTTATAGCCATGCAGGAAATGTTGCTTTTATATCTGTTGCCTACCATTGCTGAGATAGTCAGGTCATGACACAAGCTTTTGGTTTCTAAGTGGTAAATCAGATTTTCTAATTCTTTTCTGTCATTCTACTCCTGCTGGTACTATTTTGATCTCATCTTATTTCATTTTCAATGACACTACTCACTCTCAGAAATCATTTCATTTAAACAGCAAACATCCAAACAATATATCATTCTGTATAAAAGTCTGCATGCAGTGGACAATGGTGTGTATGATATCTGTGGTTAGCATAGGTCTGTTTTACGTCTGTGGTAGACATCAGTGTATATAATATATATGGTGCACACCCTTTTCCACTCAACATTGACTGACAACTAAAGATTGCTTTCATACTTTTATCTACACCTAATTCATTCCTTAAAATAATAAATACTTCAAAAATCCTGATAACAAGCACTTAATGGCATAAGTTTAAATTTTAAAGGTTCTAACACCTTCTAAAGTCATTCAAAGCTCACCCAAAAGTCACACTAAATGCCTATAGGTCATGTAGCTCTGTGAGCCTGTTGTACACAAACAATCAGGGGATATTACCCAACAAGCAGTGCTGCTTTAGCAAAACCATTAAAAAAACTGAGTACAAAAGAGACTCAGAAAGACAAATGTCCTGCCAAAATAAAGGCCATAATTATACTGGACAGAGATGCTCTCATTGGCCTGTGAGGATGGCATAATATGGAATGTGTCTCCTTGGGATTCCTGGTCCCTGGCAGGCAAACAGAAAGGCAGCCCACTTTGCTGGATTAATTGGGAACTAGAGTAAAAGCACAGCATAACAGCCACTCTGGATGTACTGATAAAATATGCTCTGATCCAAAAAGACAGTCTGATCTACCTTGCACAGGGAATTCTAACATGTTCTGGGTCAATCAGTCAGTTTTCACTCGCTGGCCCAAATGTGGCCTGTGGTGGTAGCAGGCTGACTTGGTCAGACGAGACCTCCCTTTCACTCACAATGGTGTCCAGCCTGGGACATCCTGAACCATTCTCAAGCCAGCTTGGATATACAGTCTCCCCACCTCATCCTGTGCCTACCCTGTAGCTTCTACCCAGTGGGCCCCAGTGGCAGTCTTCCAGAGGGCATCCTTATTACATGCTCAAACCCTTTTAGCTGGCTCCCCTCAACTGGGAGGAATAGTGGCTCTACTCTGAGACTATCCTGGATTACTGAGTTCATTATTTTATCTGAGAGTATCCCCAGGACCTTGAAGAGAAACCTCATTTCAGCTACTTATATTCATAATTCTTTTAGTCATTACCCAAAGTTCATGACCATAGGTGAGGATGAGGATATAGACTGACCAGTAAATTGAGAGCCTTGTTTTTACACTTTGCTCTCTCTTCACTATGACCAACCAGTATAATGTCCACAGAACTGCTGACATCGATGTGATGCGTTGGTCAATCTCATGGTTCTTTTTCGCATCGGTAGTGAACAGGACCACAAGATACTTGAACTCCTCACTCTCCCCTGGCCTGAAGAGAGCAATCCAATCTTTTCCAAGAGAGAACCATTGGCCTCTGATTTTGAGGAGCTGATTCTCATCCCAGCTGCTTCATACTCAAATACAGAAAATCACTCGAATGTGCAGCAGCAGTCATGGTCAGATGGGGCCATGAGAACAACATCAAAAGTATTCACTCTGCTGTTTGGTATTATGCTGTGTTCCACACTGGACCAGAGAAAGCAAAGGAGAGAGATGTCTAAGGAGATCAGAAAGAAAGTTATCAACAAGCATGTTAAAGGTAAAGTCTATAAAATCATCTCCAAGCAGCTTAATATTCTTGTGACTTCAGTTGCAAATATTATAAAGAAGTTTAGGGTCCATGGGACTGTAGCCAACCTCCCTGGATATTACTGCAAGAGGAAAACTGACATGAAATTGAACAGAAGGATAATACGAATGGTAAACAAAGAACTTACAAAGAGATTCAAGGTGAAATCCAAGGTCAAGATACATCAATGTCAGACTGCACTATCCGTCGCTGTATGAGCAAAACAGGACTATCAAGCAAATTATAAAAAAGCCTGGAATTTGCTAAAATGCATACTGACAAGTCACACTGCTTCTGGGAGAGTGTCCTTTGCACAAATGAGACAAAATTGGAGCTTTTTGGCAAGTCACATCAGCTATATGTTCACAGATGCAAAAATGATGCTTTCAAAGAAAAGTACATTATAGCTACTGTTGTGAAATGTTGTTTGAACATGTTTATAGTTGTAATGTATTGAAGTGATTGATTGTGATGTTTTATTTGGCTGCTGGTGAACTATGTGAAAGTGGTGACGTTGCCATTAATGACCTGGAGGAGGAGTGTATATATGTTCTGTTTTTTGAAAGTGACGGTTGTGACAGTTGAGTTTGAATGAGAGTAACGAATAGAGTGTGTGGTGTTTGTGTGCATTGTTGTTTTTTGGTCACGTAAAAATAAAAGAATAAAAACCAGTGTTGTCTTCCCCTCTGGTAATTATCGACATAGTTTTACTACACCTAAACATGGAGGAGGTTCAGTTATGTTTTGGGGTTGCTTTGCTGCATCTGGCATAGGGTGTCTGAATCTGTGCAGGGTTCAACAAAATCTCAAGACTATTAAGGCATTCTGGAATGAAACGTACTGCCCAGTGTCAGAAAGCTTGGTCTTAGTCAAAGGTCATGGGTCCTTTAACAGGATAATGACCCAAAACACACAGCTAAAAACACCCAACAAAGCTAACATTGGAATATTTTGAAGTGGCCTTTTATGGGCCTTGATCTAAATCTTATTGAACATCTTTGGAAAGAGCTGAAACTTGCGGTCTGGAAAGGCACATTTCAAACCTAACATAGTTAGAGCAGTTTGCTCATGACAAGTGGACCAAACTACCTGTCAACAGTGCAGAAGTCCTACTGAGAGCTATTGCTTGGTTACAGTGATTGCCTCAAAAGGTTGTGCAACAAAATATTAGGTTTAGGGTCCCATCATTTTTGTCCAAGCTAGTTTCACTAGTCTGTTTTTTTAAATAGTTCTGCTGAATCACAATTCAAAAACAATGTCTGAATTTCATTAGTTGATGTTCACTAAATTATTATTACTTTTGTCAATTACAAGTTATTTCAGTCATCACTGTGTTTTTCTTTCTTTAATGGAAGGATACCAACAATTTGTCCATGTGTGTATATGAAAACATCTCACACTGCATTCATACAGGGACTGAATAGTGTACAGCCATGCTCCAGGGACCCTGTATTCCTCCTGAAACGCCCCAGCACATGCCGAGGGACACAACCACATGCCTTCTCCAACTCCACAGAGCACATGCAGACTGGACTAGAATACTCACATGCACCCTCACACAGCTGTGCAACAGAAAAAAACTGCTCCATCATTCCACATCCAAGGCCGAACCCGAATTGCTTCTCTTGAATCAAAGGTTTGACTCTGGTCTTTTATAATTATTTCTCATTATTAAACAGAACATTACACTTTCACACTGCAATTTCTTATGTGCAAGAATAAATGCAACAATCATGACTAAATACATACAGTATCTTGAATATCTCATTAGAAAGGAAATGGTTTTGATTCAAATTTCTTTTCTCTATGACTGCAACTGCCCACTTTCTTCTGTCTTTTCTAAAAATCTTAAAAAGCTGAATTATTTTAAGTAAACTGACCAAACGCTATACTTTATTGATCTTATCCAGGGCCCCATCTTTCCAAGCAATCAGATTTACTTTCCTGCTCTAATTGTGCATTGATTCTCTGTAGACACAAGCAGGCTATCAAGAACAAATTCAATCAAACCGAGAAATAAAGGAAGTTCTCTGCATCTCTCACATTGCAGCAGCCTCAAACACTGTGCTCTGTAGCACTCTCTATCCGAGTAAAACCGTCACATGCACTGCAGCAGCCTCAAACACTGTGCTCTGTAGCACTCTCTATCCGAGTAAAACCGTCACATGCACTGCAGCAGCCTCACAGGCTGTGGTCTGGAACACACTTTTTAGTGATTGTGTCACTTTTTAACCTGTTTAAAGTGACACAATCTAATACTCTGCAACAGGCTAAGTGAGATATCACCCATGAAGAGTCATCAATGCCATCTTTTTCACTGAAAAATTACAATATATTCTCACCCATATCATGAAACTTGACAAAGCTCTGTAAATAGTATGACAAAATAAAGGCTGCAGGACTGTTACTGGATACCTCATCCAAACTGACAGCACCAAAACACCTGGTAAAGTAGGAAGAGAACCATGTTCTTTATGCTATTATAGTCTCATTTTTGGACATCAGGATACTATTGTTTCCCATGATGTGGTTTATTTTCTTTGTTTATTTACTTTTATTAGCTTTTAGAAAAGATATCAGCTTACTCTGAATGTTTAGAACAATCCATAAATCCTAACATAATGAAATCCCACTCGGCTCTCAAAAGGGAATGTGTGCAGTTTTAAAGATTGTTGCTGAATCATCACTACCAACTCTCCCTATACAGATGCTGAGACACCCAGCGAATAAAAAGAAAGAGGGACTAATAGACGACTGGCATCCAACTGACACCGATCCCTCTGAAAAGTGTGGAATAAGCATGTCATATGAACGTGTGAACAGCCCCACAGTGTACAATCTGAATTAGACAGAAACTCATATCACAGATCTGCTTGGGGAGGGAACTCTGGGGGGGTTGTTGGAAAAGGTCCTGTCACCCCCAATCCATATGTTTGGTCTAATGAAAGGAAAACTGTGCAAGATGAAACCAAGCATAAAAGTCTGAGCAGCTGTGAAAGTGAAGGAAGTTTCAGATGTAAGAAGGACGATTTTGTTATTTGGCCAATATCAACTTCAACTGAGGTCATGTACAAGGTGTTGTGATTTCCCTGGCCTGGACGTTTATGGTAGCTTTAGTATTTTTAGTGTTCAGTTGTTGTGGTAGGGTGGCTCTTCCTGCTGTTATGTTCGCCAGATCTGATAAGCTTAGTCAGAGTCAGTAGTGCGACGTGGAACCACAATACTGTTTACACACCCATGTGATGTGTGTGAAACAAGCTCAACTCACATAAGAAGCTATGCAGCTACTCTTACATAATGACTGCCTTACAGAAATCTTTCGGCTTCAAAGGGAGAAGCTTAGTCAGTCTGGTTTACATCTGCTCCTCAATCTGCCTTTTTTGGAGTAAACAAAAAATCATTTGTTTTTAGAATGCTCCTCTTTCAAATTTCCTTGGATACAACGTACAATAAATAAGCATGAATCTGTGAGAGTTCAAAAATAACACGCACAGGTTTTTCTTTTGTAAAAATAAAAATGTGTGAACAGGAGTAGGAGTGATGACTTCAGACTTTGTCTTATTGTCACCTTCCTTTGTTGTTTGTCTTATCCTTGGTCACACTTTTTTGTCAGCTTTTATCTAATTCTGCTCACTTTCCTCCTGGATCAGTTACATATCACCAAAACCCACTAACTGATCTTTCCAAAAATGCAACATTTGTAAAAGCTAATCACTTTGTAAAGGAAACAGTAAAAGTCCTTACAGCCTTGCTCTGTTTCATGAACCATGACATCTCAGAGTTCATGGAGTCCAATTAACCCTTGTGAAGCAGCATAATTATGGGTAATTGGTAATTATTAATCAGAACTGGCCAGTGTTGCTGCAGCTCCATTATCTTGGGTCTGTTTGGAGATTATAGCTCTTAATCACATGAACTTGTCTGATTCCCATGACATCCAGAGCGCTTAGAGTTAGGAACAGAAAGAGTCAGGGTTGGTTTTAACTGTGACAAACATCTATTTTACAAGCATGTCACCCTAAGTAATGCTTCTCAAACATATCACTGCTTCTAGGCAGCTGGTGGCTAAATGGGCAGTACATTTGGCTAAGGTGCAGAACTCTCCTGGTTCAAATCGCAGCCCAGCCACTAATGTGTCCTGAAGCAAGGCACTTAGCGCCAGCTTCCTGGGCACTAAATTAGCTGCCCACAGCTTCCCCCAGGGGATGGGTTAAATGCAAAGGAACAAATTTGTTGTAATATGTACTCAGTGAAAATAAAGAACTTTTATTAAATTCTTCAACACCACAGAGAAAAAACTGATTTGTCTGGAACCTGGTGCTGCGAGACTGAAATAGACACGACACCACTACCACAGGGGCAGGCAGTGTGACAGATGTTTAACACCGCACTCGCATAAATCATGACGGTTTGTGCAATAGTGACATGACATACTGAGTTCATCATCTGTGGGTTGTGGTTTTGTAGTGAATAACTAATAAAACACGGCATAGGTTACAGTTAGGGTCACATTCTAGAGATGTATGGATCTATAATCCATAAGTGCACTCTTTGAGATTGAAGGTTGGGACAGTTATCAGGACACATGGTTTACACTGACATGCCATACTCCATATTAGGTGTGTCTGTGGCTGTCTGTGACATGTATCTCTACAGTCTGTATATTTCTACAGAAATCAGCATATGTCCACATTAGTGTTAATGTAATATGTGCAGGAAATAAACATTATTCTGTTTTGTACATGAAAAGCAGCAACTCGATCCATCTGCCGAAGAGATGCTAATGAAGCTTTGGGGGAGCAGTATTTAAAACAGTCCTGGTAAACACTGCATTCTGCTGTGTGGTAGGCAACAGATGGGGCAGCTCACTAATGACTATCTTTCACTGAACAGACTGTTTTAGGCAGAGATTACTGCCTAAAGTTCAATGTACCAAAAGTAAAACAGCAGACTCGACATTCATACTGGTCTTACATATACAGCCTTACACCATTAGGGGAAGCTGTTCATTTTTGGAATTACACGATCCACCTATATATAAGTTGTTGTTTTACAGCATTCTGTCTTTCAAGCATTATTGAATTTAATTATTCCATTTTGTCCTGTTTTCACCAGTTAATTAGCACATCGGATTTCAGTCTGTAGTTTAAACAGTATGCAAGTTTACACTGAAAACCATAAAAAACTACAAACTGTAGACAAAACCATTTTTTTATTGTGAACCTCAACAACCATTAACACAGTAAAAATGAAGACAATTTGACATTTGTACAAGGATGCCATGAGACAGAGAACTAACAAATTTGAGCACTTATTAAAATGTCTCACCACTATGCTATCTACTGGTCTACATCTAGTATTACCTCTGAAATTGGTGCTGTCATGAAAACACAGTATATGATGAGCATGAGGGTCATGGCTGTTATTACTCAAGGTGCATAAATGAGTTAAGAGCACAGGTATTTCTTTCAGGAGAGCATTTACGCTGTCAGTGTGGTCATTCTGCTTGAAACCTGAGAGAGGTTTGTGACAGGTATCAGTCTTGTGTCTGTCTGTCAGTTACACAGGCCTCAACTTCTGCTCAGTCTGTACACTCTTTTGCCAAGCATGAGAAATTAGTTCAATTAGTGCGTACTTGTGTGTACACTCGTATGTTGGGGTGGTTGGATGTGTACATAGGTAAATCTGACAATTTTTATATGTATGTGTGCTCCAAAATGCTCTAAAATAATAGCAAAAAACCAGTCAGGTATACAGATAGGTATCCAGTACCGGTACTAGCCGGTTCCTGACTGGTCCAGTGTGCACGATTCGTTTTTCAAAGCACTAGTGCTAAGGACTAGTGGCTCAAATATTTTACTAGTCCGAATAATCATGTACTTGCCCAAATATTTCTGAGCATAAAACTTTGTCATTAGACTGAAATTTATAGGATAAGAAAAAAAGAAAAATGCTAAAAATATATTAAGAAATACTGAACATTTGTTACAGTAAATTTAACATGAAAAAAACTAAAAATATATAAAGCTTGAGACTCGACGAAATAAGGAGCGTGAGGCAACAAAATCGCGGCCACCGTATCGCATCGTTTCAACTGAAAACTCCGTACGTATTTAATCAGTAAAATTAGTTCTTGTAAATGCTAGTCCGATCGGACCGGTGAGAAGATGCAAGCACTAGTCCGAGGTTTAAATTTGATCGTCCGTGACGATCAGACGTCTGTAATTTAGCACACTGTGGTCAGTACCAAAACATCAATAAGCTCCTGAACATACCATGCTGGTATTGGTATTTAACGTGAATTCTAGCATAGCTGGCATTTTCAAATGTTAGTGCTAGATTGAATCACTGGGAGGGACACACTCTGTTCTTTGTGACAAAGGTATTTGCAGACGTCTGACTGGTTCTGCATTTCATTCTGTGCTCTGCGGTAATTATGGACAGGAAAAAAATGTTAAAAAGCATAGGTTTATTTTAATAAACAATGAAAATTTCAGCTGTTTCCGTGGCAAATCATTAATTCAGCGATCTACTGATGATGGCTTTTTATTGTTCCATGCAAACGCGTTTTAATTGAAGTTCAGTCTACTCACAGTTCATTAACTCTGATCCCCTGGAATGGAAAACCACTGTTTTGGAACTGCAACCTCCAATTATGTTGACTCAGGGTTGTATAATTCCAGGTTTCATTTAAACTCCAAGTTTCCAAAACCTGCTTTCTGGAATACAAAAACCAAACTAAACCAGATTAACATAAACCCACTTCATAATCCCAATTCATGTAATCCTGGCTATTTTTCCCTAATAAATGAACATGATATACCCTTGCTGTGAAGTTATTGTTTAAACATTTTCTATAGAACCATGATATAATGACATTTCTTGAGAAAGCCACTATAATGGACACTAGATTCAAGGGAAAGGTTTAAAAACTATGAAGTGTGGAAACCACAGAATAAGGCAGCAGCAAGGAAAATAACCAATCATTTGTTCTTGTGTGTACTTTGTGTGTGAAAAAGTTTACTTCAAGGTATATTTCCATTTTGAATGTAATAATGTACACAGCAGTATTAATATGGTCATGTCCCTCTCAGCTGCCAGAGAAGGATGATGAGGTGACGCTCAGGAGGACGGGAAAGAGGATCACGAGGACAAAGAGGAAGATGTGAGACGTACTTTTGTGATACCTATGCTATGTATTTTAACAAAAAAATCTGTTACAAAAGTAATAAAAAACAGTTTAATATTTTCACATCATGTCATCATTGTTTTTTATAAAATTATGGGAAAAGATGTCAGTAAGATTATCAATAAGCAGTATCAGTATACTGATAAAATCGTAACAAAAGCCATCCCTAGTGAGGGGCTAACGAAATTGGGCAGTACTAAACAGATGACACGACACAACGCTAACACAGTACTCCTCTAAAGCTGCATGGTCACGACACAACGCTAACACAGTACTCCTCTAAAGCTGCATGGTCACGACACAACGCTAACACAGTACTCTTCTAAAGCTGCATGGTCACGACACAACGCTAACACAGTACTCTTCTAAAGCTGCATGGTCACGACACAACGCTAACA
>JABJVR010000065.1:5284210-5298086 GCA_025773905.1 Chitala chitala
TAAACTGATTTGCAACTTTAATTTTTTATTTTTTTTTTTTAAAAAATTTAATTGTAAAAATTAAATAAAATTTAATAATTTAACTTAAAAAATAATTCCCCCCCCCCCCCAAAAAAAAAAAAAAAAAAACATTAAAAATGTTCCATAACAATTCAGATCGAAACATCTCAGGTTAAAATTCAAATATGAGATCAATAATGTATACAAACAACTGTAAGCCATTCATGTATGTTAAATACCTTGATGAAAAGGCAGCACAGCAGCTGCATAATTAGCAAAAACAGAAGGTGAAATAATTTTGTTACAATATTGGCCGTAAGTAAACTTTCACACGATAAAGCCTTTTGAATAAACCATTCAGACAAGCCTTTGATACTGCTTATGTCTCTTGCTTAAAAACGGACTTTTAAATATTTCATAACCATAAGAACTAAAAATACAAATTAGGCATAATAAAATAAGTATGTATTAAGCCATGCAAAAACAGGCCCAGAAAAGCATTAATTTATTTGCTAGTTCAGAAACATTTTTTTCAGAAACAACTATATGGACTGCAATTCTTAAAATCTCACCATAAAAATGATGAAACCTGGTTAAAGTACATTGTATATGATTACCATTTCTGTTATAAACCTTACATTATTGCAGTTTAATATGGAGATGACATTTCCCTGATATGTGTATTGTAACAACAATAAATGGGTGAATTAAATTCTAGCTGTATGTAACACGACGGTCATTGCAAGCAATACACCTGGTGTTCTGTTTTTGAACATTTTCTCATTACTGGCATTTGATGTGTAAAAAGAAAAGTGAATGGATGAATAGATCAATGAATAAAAAATGCTAAAAACCTACTCAAGCATTCTTGCATTTTTTAGAACTAGATTTAATCATGGCCTTTCCCAGGACCTTGGAGGTGTAACTCCAAGTAAATGCCAAACAGATGACAGTCTATGTTAAGGACAGCAAAGTCACACACACACACACACACACACACACACACACACACACACACACCAATCCCAATCCCCAATCCACCTGTATAGATGACTTTGGACTGTATCTGGCATATCTCAGGGAAATCCATTCCAGCACTGGGAATTAAAGCAAAGCCCACACGTAAATTCAACAAGTAGAATATAAATGCAGTACAAAACTATATAGCAATAGCATAAAAACTGGGATGTTTAAACAAATATTCACTGAAAATAATTTTTTTTTTAAACTGTAGCCTGAATTAAATTTCATTAAAATATTCATGGTTTGGGGGTGTGTAGATACATACCAAGAAAAAAAGAACATTTCATTTATTCACAATATTTTATAATGCTTGGAAAATAAAATATCTCTTACATTTTTTTACTCAAAATCAAAATATTTTTACAGAGTATATAATCTTTTAAGTAAACCTCAGATTTGGAAATTCTATTCTTTCTAAATGATTTTCTGAGAACATTTTTTGTAGGTTTTGCAATAAAATGAATAAAAAAGGAAGAATAAAATAACCAATGTAGATACTCTAGCAAGACAGGTCAACATTTCCCATATTTTCATAAGGCTCATACAATATAAACATTCTGTTTATACCTTTTGCTGGTGTATGTTGCACTGTATTAAAATAAGGCAAAGCTAATCTCATCTGGTAACCTCTAAACACAGCCAGAAAAGAAAACAGCATATGACAGTAAAGGGAATGACAAAATGACTGTTTTCCAGTATGCATGTGCTCATGTCCCTGTTCTCTGTGACACTGTTAACTTGCTAGAAGGGACCTGTGTTTCCCCTGTATTTGTTCCATGAAGCACTAATAGACTGGGACGATTGTCTTTTCGTGGGCTGTGGAGAGTCCGCTCCAACTGCTAAAGTGGCCCCTCCTCCCTGCTGTTAAAACAGTCTTGCCCGCTTCTTCAGCTCGTTCCTTTTCCACAGCGCCAGGTGGTCAAACTCCAGCGCTGTCATGCCAAACACCTGGTAAAACTCCTCTGGGGACAGGTGGCGCTGGGAGAGACCATCACAGGAGCCACAGAATGGAAAATGTTCTTTAAACATCTTTATAGGCAGTACATTGGGAAGTCTGTGTGAACGCATGGAAGGGAATGCAATCATTTCCTGTTAAGTAATACTGAGTTTTAAAATTAATTCCATATATTGGTGCACATTTATGGACATTTACTTACACCAAGCATATATTACAGTCATCTATCAGAGGATTCAATTTAGCAGACCAGAAATACTTTCATTACATAATAATACATTCATTATACAATACCTTACCTCTAATCTTGCTCTATCAACATCTTTTGGCAGCCTGTTCTGCCCCCTAGTGGTCACTATAAGTGCTTTGTACGGATAAATCTGGGAAAAAAATATTCGAAGCAATATGACCATTTCAAGAAACAATCTTAGATAAACATTTTTATATTATATGAAAAATCACATTTTACAATCTCTGCTACATTCTGGTGTGCATTTTCATTTTTTTTTTTCTGGTTTTGTTTCTTCCTCAGAAGTAGTCTTAGGGAAAAAACAAACCTTTTTTTCCTTAACAAGCTAGTTTACTCCACAGCTGTCTTTGTCACCCTATGATTAAGGTCCACAGAGATTCACTGTGTGTTTCCTTTACCCTTTGAACCCACAAAAGAACTCACATCCTCAGATAGCGTAACTACCCACAGAAGGCCTGCATCAACAGAGACTTCCTTATTATTGTAGTATTTCAGTCAGTTGAGCTAGCCTTTAGTGTGTTGTGGTCTGGCTCCCTGGGCACAGTGTACCAACTTCCTGCCGCACATTGATACGTACCTTATAATCTGTGAAAGGAGAAGGAAAGAAACCCACAGGATTATAGCGTACATCACCGCATGTATTTGTTTACGCATCATTTAACCACACGGCAATAAGTGATGGTAGATGGGAGACTATATGCTTAAAATATAGCTGCTTGTAACTTTACCATTAGTGATTTCAGAAAAGTTCCTAAGCATGGCCATGCAGTTAGAATGAAAGAAATTAAACCTTACCTTGCAAGCCCCAGTTCACTGCAACATGGCTGTTGTACTCAAAGAAGTCTGCACTTTGTGGCTGTGGAGAAAAATAATCCACACTTACCCCTGTATCTAAAAATCAAGTGTTAGCTAAAGGAAGCCCTGTTGTTCAGTCTCACACCTTCACCCCTCTGAAGACATGGCTTACCCTGTGCAGGCTATTCCTTCCATATCCTGGAAGAGAAGATGACTTGGAGACAAAGGAGTCTATAGAGCAGGAAACAGAATGTAACATTAGTTAAACCAGGATGCCAGTTTGATAGATTTCAGCTTCTCACTGTGATAGGCTCGACAGTCTGAATATGGCAGGATTTTATCCTCTTACGTTTTAATGACAGGCACTCATTGTTAAACAGCAGGGGGTGATATCAGCAAACAAAACAGGACAGTATACTTCCATCATAAAAGTGTTGACCACTCACTTCAGGGTGTCTCATGCACCATGTTTATAATCATGACTCCCACAGACAAGCGTTGAACAGATTTGTAAAATATACCCTTTTCGTTTTAACATTGAACAAAGAGAACACCTCTATTCTAGGCATTCCACATAATTTAGTTTAAAATTTCAATGTAAACATTATCCTTTCTAAACAGTGGCATTGACTATGGCTTGAAGTGTCTCACTTTTTCCAGTGTTTCTTTTCATGCATGCACAGGGCCCAAGGATTGTATACTGCACTGAAAACAATACGCTGTCTTGCACACTACCTATTTTGGGACTATAATTGTTGTACCACATGCATTTCAGCATCACTTCACTGCCCAGACAAAGACACTCAATAAGTGCGTGGGTCTGGTTTCCTGACTCTGGCCCTCGGTGCCCTGGACCGCTCTGATCTGCCCTCCCCCTCGCCTTGACCCCAGTGTCCGCGGGGACGAGGATGTCCGATCTGTGACTTGCTCACCGCTGTCCGTGCTGTAGTGTGACCGAGGGGCTGGAGGACACAAGAGAAAAGTCATCGTATCAGACCTGAGTGTACAGCCTTGACATCAGGCCATATGGACACACACATGAACACAGACACACACACACATGCACACACACACACGAACACACACACACACACGAACACACAAACACACACACACACACACATGAACACACACACACACACACGAACACACACACACGCACACATACACAAACACAACACAAAGTCTCTGTTTCACCTCAAATAATTACTGCATTCAGAGACAACCATGGCTGTTTTAGGAAAAGTGTATCTGAAGCAAGTTTGGGTACATGACAAGCCTTCTATAATCTTTTTCACAGTTGCTGTCAAGGGACATATATGTAGCTGTTTGCATAACACATGCGGCAGTTTCAGTGCCATGCAATGTATGCACCACTGGTAGGTGTGCATTTTTACTGAAGCAATTAAAGTCCAGTGCCCTTTACCCCAGTGTACAAAACAGCTGATGTCAGTGTTAAACTGGCCTGTCTTTAATTAACCTGTTACCGAGAGACACTCTACACTGCCAGATTTTAAACACAAAGGTAGAGTCCAGGTCAAGGTGTGCACTGTCTGAACTATTCAGAAAGGCCCATACTTTATTAAGTCAGGATTTTAGTTAGGACTAAAAACCAGGTCCCAAAAACAAAGGTTACTTATATAATTGCGAGAAAATCACTCTAGTAAATGTACAATGTCAAGTCAAAATTTATTTATATACCACTTAAAACAACCAAGGTTGACCAAAGCGCTTTACATAGAGTAACAAGTAAAACAAATTTGTCATAACGATTCTAAAGACAAAATAGTAATGATAGATGTCCTCTACTGTGTATTGAAAGCGTAAATAAGTTTTATGTTTCAGTTTAAACAAAGTAAGGTCTGCGATGGCACAAATTTCAGGAGGTAATGAGTTCTAGAGTTTAGGTGTCGTAACCAAAAAGGAGCGATCACCCCAATGCTTACATCTAGTGTTGGGGACAGACAACAGTTTCCGCTCAGACCTAAGGGATCTGTTCTGTATTGGAGTGTGCAGAAGCTCAGAGCAGTAAATTGGTGACATGCTATAAATGGCCTTAAAGGCAAATTACAAGAGTTTAACGTTAATCCTGAAGTGAACATGGAGCCATTATAAGGAATACAGAACAGGAACAACATGCTCACATCTTGGAGCGTTAGTTAAAAAGTGAGGAGCAGCATTCTGGACCGATTAAAGGTGGGCGAGGGACATCATAACATTGCCTTAAATCTTCAAAGATGAACTTTTTTGCTCTCATTCAGACATACAAAAGTTTGAGACAACCACCGTTTGAGTTCATATAAACAAGTGAATTGTGGTTGTAACGGATCATCTTTGTCTTGATTCAATGAGAGTTAAATTTGTTAACAGTCTGCATAACAATGTAAAGACAATTATACTTCTGAATTATTGAACCAAAGAGAAAAAAGAAGAGGGGCCAAGATAGAGCCCTGTGGTACCCCACAGGACAGAGCCTCAGAAGAAGAGGAAACGCTTCCAGCTGACACCGAAAAAGACGTATTAGACAAATAACATTGAAACCACATACAGGCAGTGCCCTGGGTTCCTGCAGCCTGACTGAGACATGAGATCAGAGTTGAATGATCAACTATATTAAAAGCTGCAGTGAGATCCAGGAGCACCATCTTAACAGGTTTTTTGGCATCACCACGGAGTGAGTTCCCATTAAATACTCCCAAAAGTGCAGATTCAGTGCTGTGTCTAGAGCGGAAACTAGATTGGTATTTTTTAAAAATTAGGTTAGCCTCCAAAAAAGACATCACTTGATTAAAAACAATTTTCTCAAGAACCTTGGATAAAAAAGGTATAGTTGGACAAAACAGAGGGATCTAGCTTTAAAGAATGGGGGAACCAACAGCATCATTAAAAACATGTAGGACAAAACCCAAAGACAATTAATCATGAAAGAGAGTAACCAAGAACCTACTATGTGAAAGACCTTCTTAAGTAATTTAGGAGGAATCACATCCATCTAACAATAGGTGGGTTTCAGACGTTGAACCAGTTCAGAAAGGAAAGATAAGGATATCGGCTCAAACTGCTGAAAAACAGCAGAGGGAGTGACAGAAGCGACACAGTGTAATGTCTAATCAAAGCATTTGTTCTTGGTATCTCCTTGGAACAAACACAGGATGGACTTTAATACCAAAATCTCAAATAGATGATATATGAAGGGTATTGAATGATTTCAAAGGTGTGCTTTTGAAATTAGGAATAAAAAGTCAGTCAGTCAGTCCTCTTCTATACCGCTTATCCCTGGTGAGGGTCGCGGGGAAGCCTGGAGCCCATCCCAGAACACATAGGGTGCAGGGCAGGGGACACCCAGGGCGGGGCGCCAGCCCACCGCAGAGGAATAAAAAGTAATATACAGTTTTTGTGGTTTACTTTACGTTTATTTTAAAGGCATCTAGAATGGGACATAATAGCCAGATGTGAAATACTAAGAGAGGTCATTTTTATTGTTACTTCTTAGTAGCAGTAGCAGTATGCACAGCCTTGGACACAGCCGGGAAGAGTGACGAGCTGTTTAATGTTATGTGTAGAACATGAACATGAGACGGTAACTGCAAATCCAATGTAATGTCAGCTTCCAAATGTTTACTGGTGTGGACAGAAGTCTCCTTTAATCGTTGCAGCCAGTCATAGTCAGGCGTGATGAAAGTTGCCACATTTTTGCTCTTTCCGTTGACAGATTTGTCCCATATGTAACTCCAGTTACCCACCCATGCTACTGAACATAACAACCTGGAAAATGATCTGAGCTCTGTAACAGCTGTAAACAACATGTCCGCTTAGGTTTTTCCAACATACGCTACTATACCTTTTAGAATAGTGCACTTTCAACACAAATCTCAAACATAGTTAAATCTAAAAAACAAAGGGACATCAATACACTTTAAGCTGGCAACTTAAATGGTTTTGCTCACAGCCATTCACAGTGTTGCTGTGGCCCATATTGTGCAGCGTCTCCTTGCTGATACTCTTGGAACTGCGCACATTGGCCCAGGGGTCATTGTCATAGAAACCAGATTTGGCTTTCATCTCCTCCTTCAGGATCATCCTGCCAATTCCACCCTGGATCTGGAAGGAAAGAGTGCATGAGTCACGGTGGGAGTGTTACCGCATGTGAAAGAGTATCAATATGGAACAAAAAAATCTGAAAATCACAAAAAAGTACAGCTAGGTGGGTTAACCAGAAAAGTATAGACAGAGTGAAAGGGAGAGTGAAGGCATAATCGATGTAAGGAGAAATAATCTGCATTTACTTTGACAAACTAAAACCATCTTTTCATAACGTTTACAACTTCAAAAGGCTGAGTGGCTGATTTTGGCTACAAACAGAGCCAGCCATGCCAGAAAGTGTTTATGCTCCGCGATGAGGGCACATCAGCGCGGTGCCGGCCAAGTCTCAGAGATCACTGGGTCAATTAAACTCTGACTGCGGCAGCTCTGCTGAAAGCGTGTGCGTGTTTGTGCACGTTTGCACGTGCACAAGTGCTTGTCGGTTTTTATACTGGCAACTTGTTTACGTGACATTTGACATCATAGTTGCAGGTAATTCAATATTTATAAAACATTTATTGAAGTAGTTCCAACGTTATAGAAACCCAGAGCGGTTCAAAATACGATATAGTAGCAATACTCTAATAAGTATTACTTTCCTTGTGCATAGTACTCACATTTCTCTGTAACAATAATCCATAAGCAGCGCAGCGTTTAAAACGTACACTCAGCTTTTTGTACTGGATTGCTGCCACCCCAGCAGCGGCTGGCGATATTTGACGAGTTCTGAGTTAGCCTACCTCCGTGAAGATCCAGCACGTGTTCGTGCACAGTAAGAACATGGTGAAGCATGCACTACTCTACATAGGGATGGAGGAAGAGGAATGGCACACAAGAAGAGTCTCTCTGCCTTACTCTGCTGAGGCTGTGATTCCAGCCGTCCTCCTCGCCTCCCGATGAGTGTCTGCGCGCACGCGGAGCTGAGGGGGACAGCACCATATACACAGCTGAGACACGACTGTATAAAGTGTAATTCATATTTAACGTTGCCTAAATGGCGTGAAAGTGATGCATCAGACACAACTGGAGCCCAAAGTGTAAAGCATGCTAAAAGCAACAAACACAGGCTTCATTAGTGTAAAAATACTTACAGATAAAAGCTTGTGCCATTCAAAATTTTAAAATGTAACACTGTGGGTAAATCAGGTAAAAACAAGAAGGTACAAAATGACAACTGATTACTCCTTTATGCACATAATAGTCCCTCATCAGATGAACACACTGCTGTCCTTTCCAGTTGAAATGGAGGCACAGACATGTGCCCAAAGAAGGGACATTCTATAAGAGACCAGCTCGCCAGCAGAAACATGGTGACTGCTGCTAATCAAGAATTTGATCCTGAGGAAAATTTAGGAATAGCAATCAGTAAATAACAATTATTTCATGGCATCTGGTTCAGAAAGAGGAGGACTGTGCTAGGGAGTAATAGTCATTCTTCAGAAGCGGCAGAGATAATAATGCAACAGTACAGCAGGACTTTGATAAAACACCTGGGTGAAACGCAGTTAGCAGTCACTAATAAATAACGTCTACGGTACTGGGGAGAAGATAACGGTATACCTTTGGGGGAGTCAGCGAAGTGACCGTAACTGGAGTCGGACTGTGTGTAACGATCAGGGTAGCAGGATGATGAGAACTGGGAAGGCGGAAAGATGTCCTCACTGGTCTTGGTCTGGGTGGCTAAATGCAGGCGATTTTCTGTAAGGAAAAGTCCAAAAGAAGCGTGTGATGGTTGTGACGCACCGTCTCGACGAGTGGGATTGGGGGCATCGGAGTATTAATGCCAGGTCAAGTTCAAGTCGTGATGCAGAGACAGAGTTTTCACTTTCTTTAATTTTCCAGCACATCCGCACTCTTTTCTTTTTCCTTAGCTTCAATATTTATCAATACTGAGATGATCAAATAATCAAAGGTAAACATGGCATCCTAGACTCCTATTTCTACACATGCATTACTGTGGTATTGCCACAGTGTTTCCTTAGCCTTCATATTAAACAACAGCAAAAGGATAGAGGGCAGTAAAGTCATTAACATGTACAATGAAGAACGAAGGCTCTGAAGAAATGGGATTGGCATTCTTGGTATGGACAGTACTGCAGAAAGAAGAGAGTTCAGTTTGAGCTCAGTCAAGCAAGGACTGCTTTGGGCGACAAGGGCTAAAACCGTAACTGTGACTTTGCTTTTACAGGTTAAATGAGTAATGTATGACAGAAGACAGCTCAAGGTCATGGATGACCAAATGGACAGCTCAACAGTAAAACTGCATTTATTTGCATTCGTGTGTGAGTGAGTGTGTGTGTGTGAATGTGTGTGTGTGTGTGTGTGTGTGTGTGTATGTCAGACATACAGACAGAAAAGCAACTGCCAAACAACAGAAGTGCTTTTTCCCCAGCCATGACTAAACACTTTCTTACACTCACATACTGTATGTATTTTTAATCTAATAAATAGAAAATGAATTTATTTTCTGCACATGAAATGAAAAACGACCGTACTATTACTATTGTTCCTGCTCATGCCTAACTATAAATCATTATGTCCTTATTTACCAAATCTATTGATCTAAATAAATAAATAAATGGCAAAAGTTTACAACCTTACAGTGAAAAAGAACAAATGTATTTAAAGACATGAATTCTGATTGTCGCAGATGGAGGAGAAAGCAGTGAACAGACAGAACTGACAAACCATACAAACAGAACAGATACTTACTAAGAAAGTGGGCAGAGCACCAAGAAAGGCAGAGCAGCAGGCAGAGGAAAAGTCAACAAATGTTAACGAAAATAAATTATACAAGACAGAAGCATAGCTAACTTAAAATGAACATCCACATTAAATACCCATATGCGTAATTAAAATGAAACAGTATCAGTTCTTCCTGTTCCAAAATGTGTGATTGGTAAACTGTGGTTATTCAGCATAGACCCACATGTATCCATGTGCATGGAACTGAACTGACTGTCTCTTCTCAGCACACTGTCAAAGACCTTTAGTAAAGAAGAAGACTTCAGTAAAGAAGAAGACTTTTCTTGTAGTTTGAGTTATGAAAATGGTTAAGTCAGATTATCAGGAAATACCAGGTACAGAATAACACACAAAGTCCCAAAAACCTCTTTTACCTTGACTGTTCACTGTCAGACAATGATAGCATTAAAGTTCTCAGACAACTGTAGCACTGCAGTTACATTTCACAAATGGTACAAACACACAAACACCGTGCTGACACTGTTCAAAGGTAAAGATGCACTCTCACAAGTTGTACTTCAGCTGTTATTTACTCACTGCGATAAATAAAATACATTGAAATTACTTTAAATTTCAACAAGATTGCACCTTTACCTACAAAACTGACAGTGACAAGTTGAGATGCTTTCTAATTTCACAAGGCAATGTTTGGGTGTAGTCCATGCAGCTGGTGTCTCAGAGCATCATCTGAGTCCAGCCTATTTTGTACACATGAGCTCCATTTTTACACAAAGGTATGACTGAAGCATTCTGACAATATCTACCAACCAGCTGAATATAATACCTCGGTTTCTACAAGTCAGACATGCGCAGGAGAAACAAAACAGTTAAAATTAGTTACGTTTACAAAAGTCAGATGTGACTAATTAATTGTTAAAATGTGCCATGAGGTTTATGAATTGTACACCTCTGCTCTTGTGAGACTTGAGGCACTCAGCTGGGGTCACACTGCAGACAAAGAACATACAGTATGACTCCCACACAGAGCATCTCCAAAGAGCCGCAGCTCGTTTGGAGGAGCAGTACCACATCACACAACCACACTGTATGTACCATCTCTCTTATAGATTGGAGGCTTCTTGTAAATGTTGGCATCCCCGGTGGCTGAAGGCAGAGGAAGAGTCGGGGTGGAGCATTAAAATAAGCAGACAGGAGTGAAGGGGGGAGCGTGAAATTTAATTCGGGTGAAGGATGAGACCTGTATACAAAAAATTAACTGAGTCCCCAGACAAATATCCGGTAGTTTAAAACACATTAATATCTACAAGTCATCTTTTATAGCTGCTTCCAAACTGTGATTGTCAACACAACTTTGGTTCGGTTAAAGCTGAAATATGTACTGCAATTTTTACTGGATTAAAAAACTTTAAAACCTTAAAAAGAAACTGCAGTTTTCTATACACAATGACAGCTGTCGAACTAGTAAAAACTGTACTCTTAGAATAGGGAAGGAGGAATACGTGTCCTGTTAATCTTCAGAATATTGTGTTTAACAGCTGACAGACCCCAGGCGCATAAGGGGACAAAAGAAGAGGACAGAACATCAATGAAAAACGGGCATCAACAGATTCTGGCAGATCCCACTTAACAAATAATTAATTAATCTATATGCTAATTGTGTAAAGCTGGCCTTTGGCTGATAAACTTCAGAAGCAACAGAAAGCCTGGTATTCCTGCACATGCAGCAGAACAGTTGAACATTTTGGCAAACAAGGATGGGTTGTGGAACCAAATGTTGATGTATATATAAATATATACATATAATTCCCCACTCGGCCCTGTGGGCGGTCTTTTTCACCTTCAAGCTCGGGTAATCTACCAGAGGCCTGGGAGCTTGAGGGTCCTGCACAGTATCTTGGCTGTTCCTAGGCCTGCACTTTCTGGACAGAGATCTCAGATGTTGTTCCTGGGATCTGATGAAGCCACTCTCCTAGTTTGGGGGTCACAGCCCCGAGTGCTCTAATTACCATGGGAACCACTGTTGCCTTCACCTTCCACATCTTTTATAGCTCTTCTTTCAGCCGTTGGTATTTCTCGAGCCTCTCATGTTCCTTCTTTCTGATGTTGCTATCACTTGGAATTGCTACATCTATCACTACGGCCTTGTTTTCCTGTTTGTCCACCACTACTATGTCCGGTCGGTTAGCCACTACCAGTTTGTCGGTCTGTATCTGGAAATCCTACAGGATCTTAGCCTGGTTGTTCTCAACCACCTTTGGGGGAGTTTCACATTTTGATTTTTGGACTTCCAGCCCATACATAGTATACAGATGTTTCTGTATACTATGTTGGCCATTTGGTTGTGGCGTTCCATGTATCCCCTGCCTGCGAGCATCTTACGTCCCACTATTATGTGCTGGATTGTCTCAGGGGCCTCTTTGCACAGCCTGCATCTGGGGTCTTGTCTGGTGTTTTAGACCCCAGCCTCTATTGTGTAATGTAATGTAAATGAAATGAAACCCCCTATGCATTGGGAAGAGCTTCCTGGTCTTGATGTCAGTGGCCTCTACCTCCTCTTTTGGCCGGGTTATTATACAAGCGGGGTACTTGACCTGACCAGCAGGACATAGGTGTTGATAGCCCGGACATTATTCTTCCCATTCAGCTGACTTCTCAGGACTTGCCTTAGTCTTTGTAGATATCTGGCAAGTATTACTCTCCTTCTTCATAGTTCCCTTTTGCCTGTGGGATTCCAAGGTACTTGTAGAGCTGTCTTTAACATTTGCTATGTTGACTTCTGGTAGTACAATCCCCTTGGTTCTGACTACCTTCCCTCTTCTGGTTAACATTCTGCCACACTTATCCAAGCCAAATGACATTCTAATGTCAATGCTAAGGCGGCACGGCGGCATGGTGGTTAGCACTGTCGCCGTGCACCTCCAGGCCTGGGGCTCGATTCCCGCCTTGGGTCTGTGTGCGTGGAGTTTGCATGTTCTCCCTGTGCTTGGTGGGTTTTCTCCTCCCACAGTCCAAAAACATGCAGGGTAGGTTGATTGGTGTGTCCAAATTGCCCGTAGTATGTGTGTGCCCTGTGGTGGGTTGGTGCCCTGCCCTGGGTGTCTCCTGCCCTGTGCCCTATGTACTCTGGGATGGGCTCCAGGTTTCCCCGTGACCCTCACCAGGAATAAGCGGTTAAGATAATGGATGGATGTCAATGCTGTACATCCTAGTGGTATGGAGCAGTGAGCCGATGCCTCCCTCGCTCCTGGCATACAGCTTGATGTTATCTATGTAGAGGAGGTGGCTGATGGTTGGTCCATTCTGAGGTCAGTATCCGTAACCACTTTTGGCGATGATCTTGCTGAGGGGGTTCAGTCCTATACAGAACAGCAGCAGGGACAGTGCATCTCCTTGGTAGATTCCGCACTTGATGGTGACTTGTGCGATTGGCTTGAAGTTGGCCTCTAAGTTTGTTTTCCACATTGCTATTGAATTCTTGATGAAGGCTCTTAGAGTCATGTTGGTTTTCTATAGTTTCAAGCATTCCAGGACCCATGTATGTAGTATTGAGTCATACGCTTTCTTATAGTCAATCCAGGTGGTGCACAGGTTAGTCTGTCAGGTTTGCAGTCTCAGGTGACTGCTTTGTCTACCAGTAGCTGGTGCTTAGCTCCTCTGGTGTTCCTACCAAGTCCTTTCTGGGCACCACTCATGTATTGATCCATGTGTCTACTCATCTTATCCGCTATGATGCCTGACAGAAGCTTCCATGTTGTGGAGAGGCAGGTTATTGGGCAGTAGTTGGATGGGACTGCTCCCTTGTGGGGGTCCTTCAGTTAACCATTCAGGGTGGGTCCCATCCACTAGCAGCTGGTTCATCTGTGTAGCTAGGTGTTCATAGAGTGAGGTTAGCTTCTTAAGCCAGTAGGCATGGATCATGTTTGGGCCTGGTGTTGTCCAGTTCTTCATGCTTCAGTTCTTCAGACTCTTTCTTTGATATCTGCCACTGTGATGGTTCTCCCATATGTTCTTCCAGTATTGTTCAGTATGCCAATGAGAGTAAACTGTGGGTAGTTTATTTTCCC
>JABJVR010000065.1:5298186-5343828 GCA_025773905.1 Chitala chitala
CGATCACAATTGCTTGTGATCGACATTACCTGAGTAAAGCTTCCTGATTATTAATAAATTAATAAATTTTAATACATTTTCAATGGGATAACTGCAGATTCGGAGCAGCATGGCCTTGTTAGTTAGCACATTTCCCTGTGTTCTGCGTTTCTGCATGTTCCTTTCTTTGGATGACTTTGGGCTTGTGACCCTGTATTGCACATGACCACAGCACCCCTCCTACATTCAAGCTAACTGATGCCCTTCCTCTTCAAAGCATCCTCACCTTCAGGTCGTCGATGATTGGAGGTGTGTTCCATCTCAGTGGAGAGCCCCCATTCTTCATGTAGTAATCAGTCACCTCCTGCCAAGGAAGAGGAGGCCATGTGGGCGTGTCTGGTCACATACAAACTGAGCAAAACTTAGTCTGTTGTGCAGAGAGTGTGTGTGTGTGTGTGTGTGTGTGTGTGTGTGTGTGTGTGTATGTGTGTGTGAGAGAGAGAACGCAGTTATGTTATGTGCCATC
Organism: Chitala chitala; assembly: GCA_025773905.1. NCBI lineage: Eukaryota > Metazoa > Chordata > Actinopteri > Osteoglossiformes > Notopteridae > Chitala > Chitala chitala. The sequence continues at coordinate 5,298,692 of JABJVR010000065.1, forward strand.
CAACAACTGACATAAGAAAGAAGTTCTCCATTTCTCCATTTGGGGCTCCAAGAGCCCGTTTAGCAGGGATGGACACCATAAGCTCTGAAGGGCACTTCACTGGAGATGGTGGCTTTTGGAAATGTCAAGGCAGCGAGAACAGAATGCACATGTTACCTCTCATCAGACATGGACCTTTGTGCAAGCACAGTAGCCAATTCATAAATTTCAAGCCAGTTTCCAGGAACCTTTGCTGTGGATTTTGGATAAAAATCTTGCCCAATGCAGGCACTGTGTTATGCAGGAAATAAATATATTTTTTGAAACTTTTTTTCATGTTCCCGTTTTGCTCAATTTTTGACATCCATTACTTCCATGACACTGGTATTTTTACATATGGCATGATGTACAAGGCATCAAAATGTTCACAGATATTAATACTCAAAATACTTTACAAGGAAATAGCCAAGTTAGGCCTGCTTGGAAATGCCTGCCAGGCCAGTGCGTTTGCCTGTGCCACGCAGATGGCTGTCAGCATGCTTTTCAGTGAGAAAGCAGAGAGGGGAGTTGTGGAACCTCAGTCAGCATCTTCATGCACACAGCTTAGCAACTCACAGGAAACACTTGTCATTATACTGTGACTTCCTGGCTCACAGTTTTCACAACACTAACCTCGACATGCAGAGTGACACACAATCTTTCCCTTCAAGCCAGAAAGATAACTGAAAGCGATACGAGTTATAAGGTTAAGACAATGAGAACTGCTTCAGTTAATTCAAACTCAAGTGATAGCCAAACTACGTGCAAACTTTGCCCTGTTTGGAAAACACTCCTATTCTAGGCAGCCAGAAAGTGTAAAATAACAGCATGAATTAATGAATTTCAGTGGTCCTTTGTAACAATTTGCCTAGGCGAAATCAAAGACAAAGGCGAGTCCAGTTGGGGAAGGAAGTTTATCACCGCATGGCAACGGAGAAGAGGCAAAAAAAAAAGGAAACGCAGATTAACAATACCACTAAGGGAAATATGGGCAAAGGGGAAGCACTGGAACAGGATAAGACGCATCAACGACCCAATCTGGACCAACAAGCAACGGCCTGCAGGGATCTTTAATAACTGGCGGGGAACTAAGGAAAACACAAATGAGTGCAACTGGGGACCAGGACAGATGTAGCCAGTGAAAGGATTAGCAGGAAGGCATGAGTATAGACGGACAGAGAGAAGAAACTAGACGGCACGGCTCAGGGCGTAACATCCTTATTCTCGTTAAAAAGTACAATCATTTCAAAGCACAGCCTTCACAGCTGCAAGCATGGTGCAAACACAGCAGGAATGCGCGTTTAACATTATAGCATAGCTTTTACTCAGGCTTGAAAATCCATAACCATGGAACATTAAAATTATTCTTCTCACTTATAAGGCATTTAAAACATCCAGTAGTGTATTTAGCATTTTAATACTCATTCGTGATTATACATATCCCAGTTTCCACTTTTAAATTAATCAGACAGCTCTTTGAACACACTACACATAAAGCTGCATAAGGCATACCAAATCTTACTAGAATTTATGAAATACATAAAGGCATACATTTAAACAGATTTTTTAATTATATAACTTTGACCAACCTGCTCTGCAGGGAACACATGCTGCCTCATGAACTCCCTGACCTCTTGGAGAATGGCCAGCCCCTTTGGGGTTTGCCCCAAAAGCTGCTTACGCCTGGCAGGCTTCTGGGGGGCTCCAGGAGCCAGGCTGTCACAGAAGAGAGAAAGAAAGGGAAACCTTTCAATAAGCGCACAAAGGCAGAATGTCCAAATATCCCACAGAAGACAGAGATGTTTATCACTGACTGGATGGACGAGCGAATGAAATCATCTTAAAAAAGAACACAACACCATATCATACTGTACTTTTAAATACAGTGAGTGGAATCAGGGCTGTAGTAATATTTCTTAAAACAAAGAGCAGCAGCTGAAAAACTAGCTCTACACCAGTCCAATGAGATAAAAGAACTATAATAAAGGAATTGGAAAATGAATGTTGTTAACATCCTAATACGAATAATACTGATTTATGAATAGCAATAAGAGAAATAAGGCTTTGACAATAAAACAAACCCGCAGTGGCTATGTTATTGTATATTCTGATTTAGCAGTCAGTTTAATCAACATTGTCCTGCAATGGGTCGGCACCCTGTCTGAGGTATCCCCTGCCTTGGCCCTGAGATCCGTGAGATAGGCTACAGGCTCCCCCGTGACCCTGTGTAGCATAAGCGGTATATAAAATGGACAACTGCACTGTAAATTCCTTCAATTAAACTGGCAATTAACAGCACTTTTCAAAATCAAATGATTGCAATGTTGTCACCACTGCTTATACTTTGTACTTGCCACTCTCTAAATAGAGTTTAATGCTGAGCACCATTGTTTGAGAAACTACAAACACTGTCTAAATACGACTGTCTTCATAAATTTGTCACACCTCTTCAAAGAATTCTTTGCCATACCTATTTTTTAAACATATTCAAAATTTGGTTCAGTAAAAAGGTAATTCACCGTGATGGTAAAACAGATTCTTTTAAGATATGATTTCTTACCTGCGTGCAGCATCAGTAAAACCCTTAGCTATTCCCTTTGCATTATACAAGTCACTCCAACTCTGTGCATAGTGCTAACAACTCTTCAGGACATTTTGCTTTCAGAATTTACAGTGTTTTGAAGGTTTTACATGGCTTTTCTAATGGTTTGTGAACAACTCAACAAGACCCCTGAAGGTGTCCTCTTTGGATCTGGTGCCAAGACATTAGTACCAGGTTCTTTAAGTGCCGTAAGTTGTGACGTGCAGCTCTGTGGATCAGACTCGTCGCGTCACATTTAAACACAATCAGCCTAATTGTAGGTCAGGAACAGGAAACTTTGATAAACTTGCCTCTTAGCAATCTGCAATCCCACTTCTGCAAGGGGCTCCACACTCTGGCCAAACTTATGGGCATCAGAGGAGCTGGCATTCCCCAGAATATGTCGGGCATAGATCCCCTGTCAGAGTGGGCACATAAAATAAGTAAGTGGTAGAGAGAACAACTGAGATCTGTAGAGCAAGAGAAGAAACAACATAACGACAATGGGATAGACAGTAAACAGGACGACAGATGGGGAACAGGGAGAATATTAACTGACAGGTGGACATACAATGATCAGCCATAACATTATCTAATTAGCCAATATTAAGTGGATCCTGGCGTGGTGGTTAGCACCGTTTCCTTGCACTTCCAGGCCTGGGGTTCGGTTCCCACCTTGGGTCTGTGTGCATGGAGTTGACATGTTCTCCCTGTGCTTGGTGGGTTTTCTCCGAGTTCTCTGGTTTCCTCCCATGGTCCAATGACATGCAGGTTAGGTTGACTGGCATTTGCAAAATGCTCGTAGTGTGTGTGTGCGCCCTGTGGTGTGTTGGTGCCTGCCTGGGATGTCCCCTGCCCAGCACCCTGTGCTTCCTGGTATGAGATGGTGTAGTAAATGAATAGACAAGGAGGTTCTCCTTTTGCCACCTTAACAGCCCTCCACTAGCAGATCATCTAAGTCCCATAGGTTGTGAGGTAGGGCCTCCATGGATCAGACTTCTTTTTCCAGCAAATCCCACAGATGTTCAATTGGATTGAGATCTGGAGAATCTGGATGCGAGGTCAACACCTCAAACTTGTTGTGTTCCTCAAACCATTCTTGAACCATTTTTGCAGTGTGACAAGGCATATTATCCTGCTAACAGAAGACACTGCCATCAGGGAATAGTTTCCATGAAGGGGTGTACTTGGCACCAACAATATTTAGGTAGGTGGTAAAATGTAAAAGTGACATCCACATGAATGGCAGGACCCAAGATTTCCCAGCTGAACATTGCCCAAAGCATCACACTGCCTCCCTCCGCCGGCTCGCCTTCTTCCCACAGTGCATCCTGGTGCCATCTCTTCACCAGGCAAGCAACACACATGCACCCAGTCATCCACATGACATAAAAGAAAACGGTATTCATCAGACTACACCACCATCTTGCATTGCCCCATGGTCCAGATATGGTGGTCACGTGCCCATTGTAGGTGTTTTTGGTGTTGGACGCAGATCAACATGGGCACCTTGACCATTCTGCAGCTACACAGCCCCATACACAACAAACTGTGATGCACTGTGTGTTATGACACCTTTCTATGAAAACCAGCATTAATGTTTCAGCAATTTGAGCTACAGTAGCTCTTATATTGGATCGGACTACAAGGGTCAGCCTTCGCTCCCCACCTAGATCAATGAGCCTTGGCCACCCATGACCCTGTTGCTGATTCACCGGTTTTCCTTCCTTGTACCACTTTTGGTAGGTGCTGACTACTGCAGACTGAGAACATCCCCCAAGAGCTGCAGTTTTGGAGTTGCTCTGACGCAGTTGTTTAGCCATCACAATGTGGCCCTTGCCAAAGTTGCTCAAATCCTTATGCTTGCCCCTTTTTTGCTTCAACTTCAAGGACAAAATGTTCACTTGGTGCCTAATGTATCCCACTTACTTCCAGGTACTATTGCAACAAGATAACCAATGTTATTTGCTTGACCTATCAGTGGTCATAATGTTATGGCTGATTTGGCATATGGAAGACAGGTGGTCAGGCAGACAGAGAGTAGACAGGTGGGTAGGCAGAGAGACAGCAGACAAGCAAGCAGGCAAAGCAAGAGAGCAGACAGGTGGGCAGACAGACAGACAGCAGACAGGTGGGCAGGCAGACAGACAGCAGACAGGTGGGCAGGCAGACAGAGAGTAAACGGGCAGCAGACAGGTGAGCTGGCAGAGCGAGAGCAGACAAGTGGGCAGGCAGACAGGTGGGCAGTTAGACAGGGCCAGACATAAAGCAGACATATCATGTCATAGAATTATAGATTTTTAACTATAACTATTATACAATGTGCTTCCAAAACCATCTTGTGCTTTTATAGCAACTTGTATAGTTTGTTGCTTCCTGCGATCTGTGTCAAGTGGATGTCTAAGAAAAGCAAGTTAAATACCATTCTTTTTAGAAAATGAACAACACCAACATTTGTATATTTTAAATCTTGAAACTTCTGGCTTTGTAAAGATAGTTACATTTAAAGTCTATACTCTATTATGCACTATGTATACTTCCATCTTTCCATCACTTCTACCATATATGAAAACACACACATCTTGCGAACAGAATAGTGCATGGGTACTAGAAAAATCAGACGTAACTCCGCCATGTGAATTTTGACAGACACACCCAGTTTAACCACTTAAATTTCATAGAGAATACAACTCATTAATCAAGATAATGCACATTTACCTTATGTAGCTGCTTCAATCAATGTCTCATGACTAAGTAATATTTAAGATCTACCTATGACACAAAAGAAGACTATATGACTGGCTGTCTTAACATGACCAAGTTCATATCAGGTACAACAGTTCCACTGCTAATGGTGTGTGAAAGCACTTCAGCACTGAAGGGAGAGGCCAAAACGTCCAAACAAATGGTATCTGACTATCATACACTGACTTGTGCAACTTAACTCTTACTGATCAACAATGACTAAAATCTCACAAGCTAGAAGGTCAAATGTCTCCCATCAAAGCACTTCAGAAACTAAACACAAGCCTTTCCACACACATTTTATGCTGTGTGTGCGCTAATTATGAGGCAAGGGCTGGGGGGTAACCCAACAAAGCCTCTTTCAGAAGCACCTACCCCCACTGCCCCTTTGAGAGCATTATTTCCTGAATGTTGGATATGTTATTTTTTCTTATTCTTTCAACTTGCACTCATGGCTGGACAAAAAAAAAATAATAATCATTTGCGTTGGATTTATCGGGAGATTACGGATCAGAGACTGACAACAATACCATTAAAAGCATTAAGCCTGAGCCCTTGAAAATTTGCTCATTAAAAACACTCAGCTCCCGTGAACAAATGAATACGATAAATCCCAACTATGGTGCAGCCAAAAAGCATTTTAACTCTAACAAGCACTGCTAGAAAAACGTGCAAATGACACAGCAGGACACAGCCATTAAGACACCTTTGCTAGCCAGTAAATGTCCGAATGTAAAGCGGGAGAACTCTGGGCTGTTATATTTGCTTTCAAACTGCACAAATCTGTCTCTGCACGGCTCTTGCTAAGTGCGCCATCATCATCACCATCATCAGAGCGATTCACCGGCAGGTGGTGTGCACTTTATGGAATACAGGAGGGTGCAGTCAGCAGAGGCTCAATTTTCTCTGTCAGAATAAGAGCTACTTTCTTATCTTTCATCACGCTGGCGCCTAAGACATGGGCAGGGAGGGCTGACACAAGGCGGGCAGTACCTGAGCTATGCCTGCCATTTTAAATATGGAGAGGGCCAGGTAGAAATTCCACTGGGCATGTATGGGAGAGACCCCTCGGCAGCGGCCGTAAACAGCAATGAGGTCTTCTGGGGAAGGAGCACCTGCCATTCATAGGGAAAGGGGGTGTGTCAGTATGGCCCAAACAGTGCTGCGGGAAGATGCTGGTAAACAGTACATGTGCAGCAGAGAAAAGACGGGACAAGCACGAAAGCCACCAGTGGTGCAGACTACAGTTAAGAGTCTCCCCACCTTCAGTGCCACCAAGGCCCCCCATAGAGTCAATGATGCTGAAGCTGCCCGGCCAGTAGTAGGGCATGAGAAAGTATGCCAGGTCGGCCAGGGGCTGTCCAGTTGTGGAGAGCTCCCAGTCCAGCACAGCCAGTACATGGGCCTGGGGGAACACGTAGGCCCACGCCATCACAAACACACATGAAAGCTTATAAACACACTTCTAATGAATCTACAGGACTGCAAACAGTGTTACGCATTTTGACATTTCATGACCACATGGACCAAACAACCAACAAACCTAAGTGGTCTTGAGGTGTACTGTATCTTCATTATTTTCTTCAGTAAGTGCCACCTGAACTGCTTAACTGTCCAGCCTCACATGCAGTATGAATCACATGTACAACTGCATCTTATACCCAAAGATGGATCTCAGACAGTACCTCAGTGGGATGGAAGATCAGGTTGTCGATGCGGAAGTCCCCATGGACAAGAGCAACCTCATTGTCAAAGGGTGGAAGGTTGATTGTTAGCCACTCAGAAAGCTGTTCCATGGCTGGGATGTCCCTGTGGGCTGAGGCTCTGTATTGCTGTGTCCAAGTAGACACCTAGAAATATACAAATTTTCTTACTATCTCAATCTGTCAACTATTATTATTCAGTAGCACTGCACACCCATTTCACCAACTGCTCACATACATTGAGCCATTTTAATAACGACAGAAGAAATTACACATTAAAATCCATAGCAGATTGGATTATTCTGCCTGTTGCTGGTTTTAGACACTTTCTAATGGTTACTAAAAGTGGTTAAACAAAGTGATTACCTAAGCACAGTCATACCAGACAGGATATGCTTCAAACACCTTATTCCAGAATTCATTTACAGTGTGACATTTAGTGATGCAAAATGGCTAATGACATTAATCAAGGGTCTAAATGCAGAACCTGTTCTACTATTTGTGTTTGGTTACAAATTCAGTTCTAAAATTTCATATATAGGACATTTCACTAATAAAATAAGTCTCTGTTATCAAAACTTAAATTGGCCAAAATATGTTTCTTAAATTGTACATAAAATATTACTGTGCAGATATTAACATTTCAGTGTGTCAGCAGTTAACAGGCTGATGACTGCAGAAGAAATCACTGCTTTCCATAACTAACTTTGACAGTACAATAAAAAGTACCAGCATAATAAAATAAAACCACACAAGAAAATGACAGACACTCTTGTAAGTTGAAATTTCAGTAATGGTTTCAGCTTCTGTCAAAGCAGCAACTTGTAAATGGTACCAAACAAGTACTGAACACAGCAGGATCAAAAATGTTTGTGTCAATTCTGTGCTTTGCTGCTGTGATAACACATTTTCATGATAAATGATCATATTTCATAATCAAATGTGCTCATGATTATATATGCTGATGTTTCTGCAAAGGAAAGACATCTTGTTATTTGCTGCCCTCTACAGTAAGTACTGTTAATGCTTTAAACATGTTCAGTAATAAATCTGTGGCACATGTGACAGAGTGACACACTGTCTGCCTTTTAGCTGGAAACATCCAGCAGATAAAAGCTTCATAACCAGCTACCCACCACACCTCCCACACCTCCAGGCCAGTCATAACGGTCCAGTGGCTGTTCAGACGGATTAAACACAGTGTGAGAGGTCCTTCTGTAAACACCCTATCAAGCTAAATATCTTTGATAAATGTCTCTGACCACAAGGTGTCATCTGACAATCAAATACAAAAAATTAAAAAAAAAATCGTAAGAAGAAGTCCTGAAGTTTAGGGCAGTATTTCAAAGTCAGTATAAAAAAACGTATCTGCACAATGTAACAAAAATGTGTTTCTCAATTTATTATGCTTCTTGTGCAATTCTAAGGTGCTGTTATAATGGTAAGTAATATATATTTCCTTATACATTTTGGTGTATATTTAGGTAAATTTTATAACTTTTACCAGTAATACTAAAATCTTGGTCTATCATGGTTTTTTTTATTACTTGGTATTATGTATGCACCATGTAGTGTTTATTACTTGGTATTATGTATGCAGCATGTAGTGTTTATTACTTGGTATTATGTATGCAGCATGTAGTGTTTATGCATGTGTAATAACTTGTATATGTTGTCAATATATACAATTTTTCTGTTTTTATTTGCATAATTGATATACAAAAACTGATGTGATTTCCTTACTCAGCATGTCAAACTTTATAAGGACACACTAAAACACTAGAAACAAAAGCAAAAAAAAATAAAAAATAAAAAATAAACTTGTGGCACAGTCTTGTTTAACTGTAACTTAACTGTAGCTGTAACTGTAGAAAGATACTAATCCACAACACACCTCCAGAAGTAGAAATGGATACATGAGTCTGAGCTCACCACACTGTGCTCTGGGCGTGCTATAGACTCCAGGTCTCAACATACCTGCCTCCTGCAGTAGCCAGCTCCTTTCCCATAGCTATTGAGCCCCAAAGCAGCCAGGTCCACAGAATGCAGCCGGGCTAGGACCTCAGTCGCTGCCACATACAGGGCTGCCCGTTCCGCTGCACTCACTCCCGGGAGCCGGAGGTCCCTGAAGATACGCCCCTGCCACAGGACACAGTAGCAGATTGTTCCTACATCCCACAATCAACTGCCTAATGGCATTAAATCATCCAAAGAGGGCCCTGAATGGGCTCTGCTCATTAAAGAAATGATTAGCAAATCATAATAAACATTAACTTCTAAAGCATCATTAATTAGAATTATGTTTAAAAAATGACAAGATGACTCAGTATCCTGGTGACACAGGAAGCAGTCAAATCCTTGTGATAAGAAGAAAAGTTGGGTCTGAGGATGCAAACTGTAAACTCCAACAAAGAGCTCATCTGTACCTGTACATGCTCCATGATGTAGAACTCTGTGCCAATGACTGATGTATCGGAACAGAATAGCAGAGGCTGAGGCACAGGAAACCCCGTGGAAAACAGAGCCCTCTGGACTCTGTACTCCCTGTCCACCTGTACAGTCAGTCAACAACCCACCACCACAAGGCACAAAGAACTTGACATATCTGCATTTTAGAGAGAATGTGCAAACCACGAACAAAAAAGCAACTCAACAGTCTGACCTAATTAATTTAACACAAACACACCTAATACTGTCTGGATGTTTGCGCTGTTATGGACATGCCTTAATTAGACAAATTACTGTAGAAAATACATATGTTCAGTATTTATTTGTCTCCCTCTCGTGGGCATGTGTTTAAGTACAATACAAAAAGTCACTGCAAGTTACTGTATTTCGTGTGTTAATTACCTAGTTAAATCATACTTGCAAAATGCACGATGCACTATACAGGACTGAAGCATTAATATCTTGTTTTGTTATTGCGATTGCGAATGCGAACACCTGAAAGCAATATAAAGCAGCGTTAAATTATTAAACTCTCAACAACAGTTATATACTGTAATAAGAAAAATCGTAACATGAATGAATGCCAACACCTTGTGAGCCCCGGGAAGGAGATCCCCAGGGGGTTTCTTTCTGAGCACATAATTCCTTTTTGATGTCTGAAGAAGAAATGTGGGGTTGGACTGTCCCCTCCTAGAAAACACAAAGGACAGACACAAGTCGCCAGGTGAAAACTGAATTTACGTGCCGTCCCAAGTTTAGACGGACTATTACTGGAGCTTGACAGCTCTTTGTTGGTAAACATGTTAATAAACATGTTACTGACGGCTACATAACTACCCGTATTGTCTGACAGTGAACGTGTCGCTGTTGACGTCCTGTATTTTTTCCGCTAAATACCGCTTCAAATTTGCAACGTCGAACTGATGTTGATCACGTACAGACGTTGTTTCCTCCTCCATGATTACTATAATATAATTAATGCCTTAAAACAAAAAAGTCACGAGAAACCCCGTTCAGTTCAGGAACCACAAATCTCGGAGTTCAAAGTCCGGGGTAATATGCACCATGGCACAGAGTTCGGCTGCCACCATTACCACGTCAGATATTTTTATCTTTAGCAAAACAAAAATTAATTTATATCGTCCAAAATGTTACATGTAGATAATTATTATTGCAATTGATAAACTGTGTGGTAATACAGGACAAATGCACTCCAACTGTAATTAAACATATTAATTGCATATTAAGACGGAACTGCGAAAACATTTTGTGTTGTTGCTAGTCGGACGGTTTATACCAGAACTCCAAATAAAGGACCGCAGTAGCGAGTGTGTAGACGTGTCCTAAGGTTTAGCATTAGTCAAGGAAGGGTGCGACAATTCACAAAGTACAGTGGGTGTCAGTTAAAGGTTACTGGTGTATGTAAAATGACAACGGTTGAAGATTTGAAGCTGAGAATAAGAGAGCTGGAAAATGAATTGATTAAATGTAAGCAGAAACAGTGCCTTAAGGAAGATGATTGTGACAACAGGAGTCATAGACCGAAGATTGAAAAAATGAGTGCTGAAGTAGTGGATTCCAACCCTTATAGGTAGGAAAAACGTCATTTTCCAGCAAGCAAAATTTTTAAGTGCAAGTCATTTTTCTGCTTTACACAAGGCTATTCTTTCTACATGAATGCTTTATCTTTCAGTCGACTTATGGCTTTGAAGAGGATGGGCATCGTTGAAGACTACGAGGTGAGGAGGGTGATGTGTTAAAATAGCAATGTTCATTGTATATTCGCACAAGCAAATGTATATTTTTCTGAATATTTACTTTCACGCGGACATTTATTTATTTGTAGAAAATTCGTACCTACACCGTAGCTGTAGTTGGAGTTGGAGGGGTTGGAAGTGTTACTGCCGAAATGCTCACAAGATGTGGAATTGGTAAGGTAATAGAAATTTACCTTAATATGTTTACCTTATGGTAGCCCGGTATTTTCTTCTCTTGCCACTGTGTTGCCAGTGACGCTGCATGAAACTGTCACTTATTTTGTGCTGCAGCTGCTGCTGTTTGATTATGACAAGGTGGAACTTGCCAACATGAACAGGCTCTTCTTTCAACCACATCAGGCTGGACTGAGCAAAGTGGAGGCTGCTGAACTAACACTGAGGTGCGAAATCAATCGGCGACTTGGATGTTTTCAGTATTTACTGTTATAATTTTGTTTGCATTTTGCAACAGTTATACACAAGAGTAACATTACCTGTGGGCAATCAAAATACATAGGTAGAGGTGTATTTAAAATCTGCTTTTGACTGTGTTATGACTTTTTATAAGTTAGGACTCATTCTAAGGGCTTTCTGTTGTACTCTGTAGATCTTGGAAAACATTGTCAGCCTGTTTGGTGGTCTTATTTTGTCTTTGTATACTATGATAACATTTTTTGTTTGTTTGGTCTCTGTCTTTTCCTTAATCTGTCTAGGAGCATAAACCCAGATGTGGTGTTTGAAACCCACAACTACAATATTACAACTGTCGACAACTTTACGCATTTTATGGATCGCATTAGGTGAGTGACATTTCTCCCACAGTTGTCCCTTTAAGTGGTTGATCAGTAAGGAGTAGATACTGTTTGTGTAAGAAATACTGTTCCATGCTGTAAATGCCTTGTTTAATGCAGTCATGGGGGTCTTGAAGAGGGTACCCCAGTAGACCTGGTGTTGAGCTGTGTGGACAACTTTGAAGCACGTATGGCCATTAACACAGTGAGTGCTGGTGTTTTGCCTCATTTCACAAGTTCTAAAATACAAGAGGGTATCTGTTACTTGCAGTCTTTATCATGTATATTATGCATGTTAACATTTACAGGAATAACAAAAGAGCATCAGCATCCGTATATCTTACATTTCTTACTTTCTTAGTGTTCTTTGTGTGTCTTTTCTCTCCTAGGCCTGTAATGAGCTGGGCCAGATCTGGATGGAGTCTGGGGTGAGCGAGAATGCTGTATCAGGACACATCCAGCTGATCATCCCTGGAGAAACAGCCTGCTTTGCAGTATGTTCTCAACAGTCTGGAGTTTGCACATATATTGCAAATCTATATTCTGTCTGTGGTGTTGGTAATAATCTGTCTTCAGTTTGCAAGTTTTCAAGTATCATAGTTTTGGATTTAATATGGTTTCCAATTAGTGTGTTTAAAAAACAAATTTCAATTCTTGTTGACAAGACTGGATTAAAAAAACTGAAATGTAATTTAAGCATGTTTCTCGGTCTCCTACATTTCATAGTTGGGTATCATTTTAGAGTGTCAAAACAGTTCTTTAGCTTTTAAGGACAAACATTCATTACACAAGTATTGTCAGCATCTAAATTTGGAACCTGTCTATTCCTGTCATTGAAACCGTTTAAGGACTAGAAATATATTATTACATAAAATATATATAACCCTGTCTACTCAGCAGTAACAGTCAATAACCTTTTTGACAGTGTGCGCCTCCCCTTGTGGTGGCAGCCAACATTGATGAGAAGACATTGAAGAGGGAGGGTGTATGTGCTGCCAGCCTGCCCACCACTATGGGCGTGGTCGCTGGGATCCTGGTCCAGAATGTGCTCAAGTAAGATTCATGAACATCAACGTTTGCACTGAGGTGTCAGTATTTTAATAGTATCATGTAGGTTTCTTAGTTTAACCACATAATAACATGACCTTTTAGCTTTTAGGTTTTACTTCATAGCCTTCACTCCTGTGCTGTCTCCTTTTCTCTTTTGGTGTGTAATTTCACAATATAGAACAGAAGCATGGTAATGGGGTTTTTTTTTTTTTTTTTTTTTTTTTTTTTTAAACAGAGTAAAACACTAAGAAATGGCAAAGTAGAAGGTGTAAACACTAACTCTTCATTCAGTGTAATGGAGTCTGTAGCTGTGATAGCATCACATAGTCAAAGGCTGATGTTGAGATGACCAGCATTTGCCCCTCAGGTATCTCCTGCGTTTCGGCACTGTCAGTCACTACCTGGGCTACAACGCCATGAAGGACTTCTTCCCTACCATGTCCATGAAGGCCAACCCTCAGTGTGAGGATGGCTACTGCAGGAGAAGGCAGGAGGAGTATCAGGTGAAGCATCTTCTTAAGCTACTCTGTTCCCTGCCTTACTCTGTCTCCCAAACCCTCTGATTGTGCTATGTCTCCTCAGAAAAAGGAGGCAGAGAGGCCCAAAACTGAAGTGTTGGAGGAAGAGGAGCAGGTTGTTCACGAGGACAATGAGTGGGGTAAGGATGCCAGTACGCATGGAAGAACATTGTTCTACTGAACTCCACCCAAACTGTTCACTGCATACAATTTTTCACTGGAATATCAATTTACAAAAATATGTAGTAAATAGCCATACAGACATCAGCTACTTAAATGGTGCTATGACATTTTACTCTCCTTTGTTTTGTGGCAACACTGTAGAAGTAGGGATGATAATGCCTGTAATCATAGAACTGATTTTCTATATGTTATTTTTCAGCATGAAAAACTGTTGGATATGCATACAGAAATGTGTATGGTGGATTCCACTTTAGGGAATAACCTCAATATTGATTGTATCCAGTTATACAGAGCATCCACTTAATGTTTTTACATGCTGACGGAACCACTCTCATAGGATCCTCTCCACATCACATGCGTGACTAGATTTCTTTTGAGTTATTTTTTTCCCTGACTAGTTTAAAATTTATTTCTAAAACTTATGTTGACTCTGTTGTATATGTACTTTATTGACAGTTACCGCCAGCATTTGTTATATAATTGGCATAAAATAAGTGAATAAATACATGGCCTGTGTTACTGAACAGGCATAGAATTAGTTTGTGAGACCACAGAAGAGGAGCTTCAGGCTGCTTCGGGGCCTGTTCCAGACCTGCCTGAGGGCATCACAGTGGCGTACACAATCCCCGATGAGGTGAGTACAGTCCCTCAACACCCACCTGTCTCATCAGGTGATGTAGGGCATGTTCTCCTGGACATAAGCATCAATCTGTCTCCTGGACTAACTGCTTATGGTTTACTGTGTATTGCCACTTATATGGTACTTTTTAATCAAGGTTAGTAAATGGTTCAGTACAGTACAGTGCAGTTTGTTTTACTAGTCTCTATAGACTTCATCACTGGAACAATGTTTTGTTGTACAACTATGGGATTGAAAATTTCAGTTTTACTGTGGGAGGAAGTATACAGAGCTGGTGGAAAAGATGCATGTGTCTAGTTGTCACACCTGTTCTGTGTGGTCTTCTGTCAGAAGACAACAGCATCTGAAGAGGATCTGGTCCAGGAGACGGACCAGAGTCTCGAGGAGCTCATGGCGCAGATGAGGAAGATGTAGGTGTGGTTCACAGTGAATTGCTTCTGTTACCAGTGACTGCTCCCCTGAAGTACTCCTTGAATTTAAACATTTTGCAAATGAAAGCCTAGACAAAAAACTGGAAGGTAGATTGGAAAGGAATGCTAATGTTTAACAAAGTAAGTGCCCATCCCCTTATGGCTAGCAAGTTACCCCTCAGTGTAAGATGGCACCTGTTGGTTCATAAATGTCTTGTTAACCTCCATTGGGCTGTATTATTGTTTAACTGCAACTGCTGTGTAAATAACTGATGCATATATAATAGTGAATGACAGGGCACTTAAGTAACTTTGCAGTGGACACCATGTATGTGCTTCTCTGGTGTTGAAATTCTTGGAAATGTTTAAGTTACCAGTTCATGTTAAAGGACACACCTCATCTGAGAAGTAAATAATTACTCTCCCTGAACAACTTTAAGCTGTTATTTCCTGGGTTAGAGCATCTCTTCAAGGTGTCCTTCCTTCACTTTGTTTCATTAATACTAGTCCAGGATTGGTCTGTAGTACTTTCCATCCATCTAGTCTTGATATCCTTTGGCATTTACAACATTTTGCAATCAGTTTGCTTTTTTAGGTCTCTCTGAAGCTTTAAATAGTGTGCTAAGCACCTTGGGAATAAACAAAAACACCAGCAACACAGTCAGACTTTAACAAGTAATTGCACGAATTAAGATGGAAGACAATCGGTGAAAACAATCCTCCACACAGGTGTGATACGCAGTACCCTTGCTAGTTTGACAGTAGCTACTTGAATTGCCATTTTAAAAGGAAAGCACCAGGCGGTATTAAAACTTGGTCATGTGATTTCTTTTGCAAATTTAATGTATGTAAATTCAGGAGTTTGGCAACCTTAATCTCTTACAAAAATGGTTTCTGTAAAATATCATGCATCTCATAAATATTGTTCATTATTAAATCAATACAATTTGCTAACCAGCATAAATATATTCATACCTCTATAAAGGCAATGTGATTATAAATACGTATAACAGTTTATATATAAACGTATTTGTTATAGTCCCCATTCATGTTCAGTTCAGCAAACTAACACTCCATAATGAAGGTGCAGAATACTCAGATGAAAATGTAACTTGTAAAAAGTTTGGCAGTGAGTTGTGACAAACCAGATCTAACATCCCTCACTTCAGGCAGAACAGTCTGCTTGAAGTCCACCTATGCATGTCTAATTCGGGTGGTCCAGGGATGGTGGTCACCTGTTACCAAGATGCACCCCAGTATTGGGGTGCAGGCTGGGACCCCCCATGCTGAACGTGTCCCCACTAGAGGAGTTGCGAGACGGCGCGTTTCCTCCCACAAGCGATGGTTCTGCCTCTTTGATCTCCATGGCTCGCTTATATAACGCCGCAGCTTTCTCAAAGTCTCCCTCCTCGTAGCTGGACAGGCCAAACAACAAGAAAATGCATCAGATACTTAGTGCTTCCATGCTGCTGGGTTGAGCTTGAGGGTCTGGGGAAAATGGCACATGCCTTATTATTACCATGTTAAAAAGGAATGACAGAACACAAAAACACGAAGCAAACACAAGTATGTTACCACTTTCACACCAGTCTGAATGTAAAAACTAATACAAGACAGTAAAACAAGCTAACAGCAATACGTAACCGTCAGCTGGATGGCTGGTGCTCCTAAGGAAAGTTACAATGATAAGCAAGAAACCTGAACAAGGAAGCAAATGCACAGACTAGTAGAACAGGTTAAATCCCAGCAGCCTCATCCATAGGTACTTTAGAACTAAAAGCACTGTGTAAGTGGTGTGGTTTTAGCCAGTCCTGCATACCTCAGCACAGCTAAGTTCTTCAGCGTCTCTCCCACGCGGGGGTGTGAGCGGCCTAGGCTGTCCTCGTAGATCTTCAGGGCTCGCTCATAGAGCGGCAGAGCCTCACCGTGCTTCTTCTGGAAGGTGCAGGAGAGCATGGGCACGACAGGACAGCTCAGCCACGTCAGTACAACAAGTCAGTCTTAACAAGAACTGGCATCGTTCTTACTAGGGCTGCAACTACTGAATATTTTTACAATCAAGGGGTCCAATGATTTTTCTGATGATTAAGTAATTGGCCTAAATAAACACAGTAAAATGGAAAAAAAAAGTCACTGATTTATTACACTATTTGGCTGTTGCTTCACCTTGTGTGTATGTTGCATGTTTTCTTTTGAGGTGCTGTACTATTTTTGTGCCGTTAAGTAAGTTAACTTTTGTTTCTGGACATTCTCAGTTTCGGACATCTGTGGGCATCAATTTCCAGAAATATCTAGAACAGTGTAAAGAATCAGAGGAGACATAACATCCAATATGATGTGCACACAGGGTGCTATTTGTTAATATAAAGAACGCATTCATATCGAATGCACAGTATATTCATAAACTGTATGCAAAAACCAGAGAAAATAATTAATTTACTAATTAATCAGCAGCAACAATTAATGTTATGGTTGCACCTACTTGTCTTGCTTTCTTTCTTGGGCTCTTTACCATTTACTCCACGCTGACACATATGAGCAAACAGTTTGTTGCCTCCGCTTCATATTAGCTTTGATAAGCAGGCCAATGTTAATGCCTGCTAGTCAGAGTAGCCCAGAATAAAGTAGCGCAGTCTTAATAAATTAGAGCAACACTATTTACTGTGGGGCATCGGAAAAGTATTTAATTTAGTTTTACCAACATTGGGGATAAAACATACCTAAATCAGAAAAAATAAATCAATCAATGATCAGAGCGAGGGATATCAATAGCAGAAGCAGTGAGTCCTCCCCCTCCTCTGTCATTGCTCCCAACAATTAGCACCTTGTGTATACAGCACACACTCACCAGCTGACAGTACAGCACAGCCAGGTTGACCAGCGCTGTGGCCACACTGGGGTGCTTTGGTCCAAATGACTTCTGCCGGATCTCCAGGGCCAGTTTATAGAGGGGCACAGCCTTCTCCAGCTTCCCCTATCCAGCAGCACAGATACACAGGCAGGTCAGTGTGAACAGGAAGACCGGCTCTTGTCAAGCTAGGAAGCCGCATGCATTTGAGTCAGAAGCTGACCAGCCACACAAGGAGGTAAGTAACACCAAGACCCAATCCCACTCCATTCAAAACCTCCACAAGCCAATAATATGGGACTGTGGAGGGGTGAAGAAGGAAAAGGAGCGGAGCCCCGAGGCCCCCGTACCCTGCGCTTGTAGAGGATAGCCAGGTGCTTGACAGTGTAGGCCAGCGACGGGTGGTCAGGCGACAGGGCACGCCTCCGTATGTCTAGGGCACTCTCATACAGCTCCTCGGCTCGGTCGTACTCCCGCCGCTCGCTGTGCAGTGCCGCCAGGTTGTTAAGCGACTGCGCACAGTCTGGGTGGTCGGGGCCCAACACGCGCCGACGCATCTCCAGTGAGCGTGTCAGGAACACCTTGGCTGCACTGGAGCGCAGGAGACGACATCAGGTTAGAGAGGTAGAGAACCGCAGCCTGAAAGGCTGTACCTTTAACATTAACACATGTTAAGGCAGGGTTATGCTTTGGAGCACCTTAACACCAAACAAAATCATTTCCAGCTGTGTTGCTTTCCAATGGCTTTAGCTGAGTTAGTTCTTCTGCTCAGTTTAATCCAAACAGTAAAAAGCTGATGGCTTCCTATATATATATATATATATATATATATATTCAGTACTGCCAAACTAAACTGTCAGAAGGCATGTATTAAACATAGACAAAGAGGTAGATTCATTTTTTTTCCTTTTACTTACTCTCCTCTATAGTCAGCTATTTGTAAAAAATCATAAATATGGACTACAACTACAGCAAAACTACAAGGACTCCAAATCCACTGCTATAGAAGGACTGTGGTGTGAGCTACTGTATGTATTCAGTGAACACCTCAGTGAAGGCCATGCTAAAAGCAGAGTGGATGAAGTGAAGCAGCCAACCCCATGGCCTCAGTAGTGCACTTACTCCAGGTTGTTCTGCAGGTAGTAGAGCACCCCCAGTTCATTGAGGGTCCTGGCGCAGTCGGCCGAGTCCTTGCCCAAGGTCAGTTCCTCTAGCTGCAGGGCCCGGCGCCGGAGGAGGGTGAAGCCGTACTGTGTGAGGAATCAATTGCACTAGCTCTCACTTTCACAACTCTCCCACACTGAAATGCATAGTACAGTATACAATATAGGTAGCTATCCCAGGTCCCATTACCCACAGCAATTCTGGAAGTTTAAATAAGCCTTCTGACACAATCAGTTTGCAGCATGCAATATCAAAGCAAAATGAACAGAGAGCTGCCATGTAAACATGTAATGATTTAAATTCAGTTTTTCAGTTTACAGTTTTAGCTTAGCAGGTAATTAAAAATCAAGGAGGTCCAGACACAGCTGTCTGACTGCCCATGAGTGACAGGTCTGGTCCACACCAGTGCCTCTTTCACACCATACCATGCTCCCTTTCTGACGTGCTGCTTTCTGACGTATCTTCAGAGCTCTCTTCCTCAGTTTCTCAGCCTGCTCGTACCTAAGAACAGAGGTTTGACAATGAGAAACCAATAGCACATGCTCACACATAGACACACACATGCACGCACGCACTTGTTCTGCTTCTGATAGAGCAGGGCGAGGGAGTCGAGCTCTCTGGCCACACAAGCATGTTCAGCTCCGTAGGCGTTCTCGCCAATCTCTAGCGCCTGCTTGTACAGCTGCTCCGCATTTCCCAGCTTCCTCCACTGCACGTAGACGCCGGCCAGCTGGTGCAGGGAACGGGCCACGCTGGGGTGGTCTGGGTCCAGTGCCGTCTCCCGGATCTCCAAGGACCTCTGCAGAGGAGCCACGGCCTGGATGGGCAGAGGCATTTTCTCAAGACATTCAGGCTAAGTATTTTCAGATGTTACTTCTAGGACACTCATAGTACCCAAAGAATACAAAATTTGTTGTTTCAATTTTTTTCATGGATTTCAACCCTTTATCCACGGGGATCCCTGCCCTACTGTTCACAGAGGCCCTGAGATGGACAGGTAGCGAACCTGGCTGAGGAGGCCCAGGTCCTTCAGGAAGCGGCCCAGGGTTTCATATAGGGTGGCCAGCTGAGTCATGCTGTCCTCACTCTCACAGTTCTTCTCATACTTCTTCAGTGAGTCAAAGTACTCACTGGCCATGGAACTCTTGTCCTTGCCCACATATTGCCAGTAGGCCAGCAGCTGGGAGAAGTGGCCCCTAGTCATGACAGACAACACACAACACGAGAGGGAGATTGTGTTGTAAAGGATCAGGAGGAAGCAATCAGCTTTAATATTTAGTTAAACTTAAAATAACCTCCGTTCAACCCTGAAAGAACATATAGCAACAGAAAACTAACCTCAGAGCTCTAAATCATATATTGCACAGACACCGACCAACAAGAGGGCTAATATTTCCAGAGGTAAAATACAGTCATGCAAAGATATGCTTTACTGGCTAACAAGAGAATACTGAACATCCAATCAGAACTGAAAATCAAAAAAAGTATGAGGGGAAAAAAATAAAATAAAAATTGTAAACCAGACACAGACAGACAGTCATGCATTTCCTGACCTCTTGTAGAGGTTCTGGGAGACGAAGAGGTTGAGCAGACACGTTTGAAGCTTGGTCTTGTCCTCCTGCTGTTGTAGTAGCCATGGCAACTCATCCGCTACTCTCCACGTCACTCTGTCCTGACTGCAGGATAGCACAGTGGGGAAAATGTAGCAACAAACATAATTTAAGCAGTGTTATCACCTACTATCCATTACTATGCAATGCATCCACCCCATCTCATAGGCAATTGTTCCCCATGTCACCTATTAAACAAGCCAAATTAATAACTGTTAGAGGACAGCCAGGGTAGCCAGTGGGTACATGGAAAAAAACTGATGGCTTCACCAGGAAAGTCCAAATGCACGTGATTTATTGTTCCCCGAGATCCACCCAGTGCACAGGGTCCAAAAATAATAATAAAAAAGGAAAAATACAAATTAAAGAAAAAATACATGATAAAGGTCTTTATTTAAATGCGGTGTGTTGTTGAATTTGCAATTAACACCAACATAACAAATACCAAGATAGTGTTTGAAAACACCCTTCCTGTCATCTTGCATTAACCGCCACCCTTAGTTCAGTTGTTTGAATCTCTTACGCACTCTTGCACTAGACCAAACACACAGAATCCTGCCAATTCATAATACTGCAGTCTGACCTAATGAGAACAACCTCTCATTTCCAACAAGTGCATCTAACTAACTGACTTATTTAAATTCCACATCTTTACCATAAAATTGGCAAGCAAACACCTATTGCACCGACCTGAGCTGGCGGCCAAAGTAGTGGATGAGCCTCTCTCTGTACATGGACGCGCTGGCCTCTGTGTCCATGTACTCCATGCGTACCGCCTCCCACGCCTGGGCAGAAAAATAGACTAAGATCACAGGCACACACTTAAAAACACATGGCCACACACCTCTATTACAGGCAATGATGTCACCGGTTTCGTCCATTTTTTAAGTCGTGAGTATAAGATAAGATGACATCAGAAACCTTTATTCGTCCCACAAGGGGAAATTGCAATGTTGCAGCAGCAAGTACAGAAGAGACAGAAGAAAGTACAGTAGTAAAGTAAAGAGCATCAAAAATTATGTTAAACAATATACAAACATATCACCTGAAATTACAATATTACTAATATGGCACACTAAGTGTGGGAATTTTCCTGCATTATGTGACCTGGGTTTGTGGGAGTTATAAAAAACATGCACTTATCGCTCAATCCCACACCAGAATTCAGGTCCTGACTTAGAAATTGTGCCGTACCCCAAGTGTACTGCGGTCGGCTGCCGCGGCACACACCTGCAGGTGCTGAAACTTGAGGAGGCCACAGCCAAATGTCAAGACATGCAGGTCCAGCAGACGGCGCAGTAGCGATGCCAGCACTGGCCAGGTGAGGTCAGGGAACAGCTCCAGAAGCTCCGACTCGCCCACGCCATTGTGGCTGACACAGGCCATGCACACCGCCTGGAGACCGTACATATGACACTGACTGCACTGCCTGTTCTCTCTACACCCTGCATGCCTGATTACATTATGTAGTTGTGACACTATTTACCATTACTTGTTTTCACTTTTGCTCTGAGGTAAACACTGTAGAGTGACGAGTAAAAATTACACTGAGTGAATGTGTACCACATGCCTAAAGCGTCAAAACAAGTTCTGCAAAAAACACCTTGCTGCACTCAGAGTTTTATAAAAACAATACTGGCACCACACAAAGCTGTACATGTGTCCCTCTTGTGATAAAACAACTAAAGCTCAGAATTTATTACACAGTGGTTTAACAAAACTATGAATGTGGAAGCTAGCTGAGTACAAACAGCTGGATGGCGATCTAAGAGGCAGCACCTCCTTCATGATTAGCTTTTCCCTGTCGGTGCTCAGATTGTCCATCTCTGAGCGGAGAGCCAGTCTATACAGAGACAGCGTGTCGTGACACTGAAGACATTGTTCCAGTGTGTGCTCCACACTCTGGGTGCTGAGGGAACAGAAGAGCACATGTGTACCCACACCCACAAAAAGTTTAAATCTTCACTCATGAATACTTTCTATTGACTCCAATCCATAATATTATTATAATTGTCATCATCATTATTATTACTACTACTCAAATCCTCCCAAAGACAACACAGAAAAGCATTAATTTCCAATTGAATAATTTCCAACAGGGACATCTCTCCAATTATAGCACATAATCGGTTGTCCAAATCAGAGATCTTGCCTCACCAATAGCCAACACAGTGCACCAATATGCAGCGATACACTTTTTCAATATTTTGGCATCTGATAGAAAATTTATTTGTTAGTATTTCTGTCATTGTCCGGCTGACCACATTAACAGCATCAGCCACATGCTGTCTTCAACAAATTTTGTGTGTTTGTCACTCTGGCATTCCTCTACCTTGGACACTAAAGTCTGCATTTCACATTGTGACAAATTCCTTTTCTTCTCTCTTTGAGTTTCCAATGTCTCTGAAATGCTGGTACAAACGTAGTACATGCACATCGTTTACATATACACCTGGTTAATATGCATTTAGGGAAATTTATTTTTTTAAAGCTTGCACACGTACAAATATACGCATTTTTCGCATACTTTAGTTTACGCAAGCTTTTATAAATGTAAGTTTCACAGAACATTAGAATTTTCTTACGTACATTCATTCTTCTGCAAGAATGTACGAACGTTTACATAAACAAAATTATATAATTATGCTCATTTAAACTGAAATAGCTGGGCAAAATACATCTGCTAAAGAAAAAGACGCTGAATCTCTCAGGCCAAAGTAAATCTCAACAGAGAGCCAAGACAAGCACACACATTCAGTTTTGCATTCAGAAACATGCTACCAATGGCTGTAATGATACAAAAAACAGAACACTGTCACTGAAAGGTGAGAGATGCCAGTAAAGCTGTTAAGCATTTTACCCACACAGTGACACAAGTGAGGAGTGCAGGTAGAAGTGGAAGTGAAGCTCAAAAAGGGAACAGGGGATTACCTGGTGAGCATTTTGGCCAGGACAGTGACGTAGAGCGGACTGCATGTGGAGGCTAACCGGCACTGACGCTCCAGTTTCCTCTCCTGTAAAATGAGGCTCCGATTCACACACCGCTCTACCGTTCAGTTTCCACCTTTCCTGCCTTTCGTTCTGTATTCCCGGTTCAAACATATAAACATCTGAAAAATCTTCAAACACGGAAGTATTAAACATCAACACAGTAAATTTAACATTTACTGTTTATAACACAATGTGTTTTTGAGAGGTTTCAGCCATTCTGTAAGTTGGATAATTTTACATGACATCAAAGCACATTCTTCATAACAGCTTCAGACCATTTATTGCTAATAACTTGAATACTGAACATTAAAACTCAACCTCAGTATTCACAGTTCAGTGATTTTAGATTCATAGTTTAATTTACAATTAAACATTAGCAGCTGAAGACCTTGAATTCACCAGCATGCATCTCATTTAAATGTCTAAAATTATCAGATGAAGCACAGCTATTCCATATCTCTGACATGTTCCAAATGCAATCACAATCCCAGTGTAAATGATTACTGAAGAGTCTGTCAGACCACAGTGTCATCTTGTATTGGACTGATTGTGAGATATTTGGCAAGGACAGTACGTGTCATGAAGCTGAAACATTAAACCCAGCAATAAGCCAACCTGCTCACGAGTGAGCTGGACCTGCGACCCCAGGCACTCAGCAGAGATCAGGGCTCTGACATCCTTTGGGCTCAGCGGGTCCAGGTGCAGCGTCGGCCACAGTCTACAGTATGTGCACAAGATTGATCTCATTACAACATTTCCTGCGTGATTAAAGGAAGCAACACTATGCAGCCCATCAAACATCCCAAGAAAATTTAAACAAACACTCAGATGTCCATCTCCTTAACCAATACATTGCTTTACCTTTGAGATAACCTAGGTAACATTTACTTAAAAAACATCCCACCCCTCTGCCAGTGTACTTCCAGCTTTGTTCAGAACACACTCATAATACAAATAAAAACAAAAATGCGTGAATGTGTAAACACCGCAATACCCATACAACAGATTCGCTGACACTGCATATTAAAACTCTCAGCTCATTATGACCAGCTCAGCACAGCTTCCATGGCTGCACAGCTCCTACTGGTTTGTCTGCAACTGCTGAACTACGTGTTTATGAGTCGAGGTAATGTCAAAACTGCAACCATCACAGCAGCGCTGTGTAACCAATTAATCCAAAATGCTACACTGTAAACCTCATATAATAGGAATGGTAGGTTGTGCTAATAATATTTTAGCACAAACTTACAATTTTTTTCATTTTTGACACTGAGAAGTAGAAATCAGCAACACAAAGTACAGAACTACAAATTACATGTCAATGACCAAACTTTTGGAATAGACTTTCACTGAATATCACAAACTTTTAGCATAGCCTGTCAATAGCAGCGTAAAAAAAAAATGAAAACTTTGTCTATTACAAAATTGCAGTTGTAAAATCATTGCCCTCATGTTTAAGTCCTTTAATTTGTGTCACAACATGGCTCAGTCTTCGTATCATATAAAATGATCTCTGCAGCAATAAACTCCAGAGATCATGCCCCAGTGAAGACTTGCTCTTTTGGTGCATATTAGATTCAATTTACGAGAGCACAATAGGAAGTGTTTGTCAGTGCCAGTGATCCTAGTCTGCAGCTGAATCCATGAACCAAAACTTTCCGATATGCATTTCATCTTGGTCCCATTCGTAGTGCCTACCAACCCAACTGACAATACAAGGAGGGTTGTTATAGGCTCTATACTGAGCGGTCTGTGTTTCAGCTGACATAACAGTGCTGTTACCAATGGAATACAAATTGGGCTAAATTGCTCATGTGAAAAATTTGTTACACCCGAAACACTGGAAAAACTGCAGTCTCCTTATATCACATCTATAGCGTAATTGTGCAATAAATGTTTTTATTTTAAAAAGCTTGTGTTGAGTCATGGAGTATGCATTAACCTAGATGAATATTAAAGTAAAACAGTCCAGAGTGGCTAGGGTTCGGGCCAGGAGAGGGGCTGGAGCTAGGGTTAGGGTTTGGGCCAGGAAAGGAGCTGGGGCAAGGGTTAAGGGTTTGGGTAAGGAGTAGGCCTGGGGCTAGACTTAGGGTTCAGGCCAGAAGACGGGCTAGGGCTAGGGTTGATGTTTGAGCCAAGAGAGGGGGTGGGGTGAAGGTGAAGGTTAGGGTTTGGGCCAGGAGAGGACCTGGGGCTAGGGTTAGGGTTCGGGCAAGGAGAGGGCCTGGGGCTAGGGTTTGGGTTCAGGAGAGGAGAAGGCCTGGGGCTAGGGTTAGGTTTCAAGAGAGGAGAAGGCCTGAGATAGGGTTAGGGTTCAGGCAAGGAGAGGGGCTAGGATTAGGTTTTGGGCAAGGAAAGGGGCTGTAGTTAGGGTTCGGGCATAAAGTAGGCCTGTGGCTAGTGTTGGGGTTTGGGAGAGGAGTAGGCCTAGGGTAAAGTTAGGGTTCGTGCAAGGACAGGGGCTGGGGTTCGTGCAAGGACAGGGGCTGGGGTTCGTGCAAGGACAGGGGCTGGGGTTCGTGCAAGGTCAGGGGCTGGGGTTCGTGCAAGGACAGGGGCTGGATCTAGGGTTAGGGTTAAAGCCAGAAAAGGGGTTGGAGCTCGGGTCAGGGTTTGGAGGAGAGGGGCTGGGGCTCAGGTAAGGGTTTGGGCCAGGAGAGGGTCTGGAGCTAGGGTTAGGGCTCAGGCCAGGGGGGGCTGGGGTAGGGTTAGGGCCACGCAGAACCAGCCCCTGACCATATAAGCAAATGCTAGGAGCACCACTGCAGCAATTGGTGGTGTAACTGGTTGCATTGTAAGGGGCACCAGTTAAAATATTAGTTAGGGGATAAAATTCGTCAGGGCAGGCCAATTTACACATCAGCACCAAACTTCACCTTGGTCCACCTACCTCCAGGCCTGTGGGCAGGTCTCCACATTGACTGAAACAACCACCCTCACATTCACAGGCAAGGGGTCAATCAGCCACTTCATGTGTCTCTCAGCATGCTGAAAAAATAAAAAAAGACATTGGGTTGTTTCGTGGGTCAATGTGGATTCTTACCGAAGAAAATGTCAAACCAACTCCTCCCACTGGACCATATAGCTCCAGACTCTGACAATACTGTGTACTTAAATGCACAACTGTATTTTTACTGAAAAACAAATTGAAAGTTCAACTGATTTTTGGGCTGTATATAGCTTGACCACCAAAACCAAAATACAATCTCTCCTCATTTTAGTAGACAGACAGACAGACAGACAGACAGACAGACAGACAGAGTATGAACTTTCCATGTGACATTGCAGATTATACAAAATGGTATGCAACACCTGAATCTGGTCAATGGAGTCAATGATGAGAATAATGTTGCCATGGTGACGGGCTGACAGCCTCTCCAGCCAGCGAGGGAACTCCTCAAGAACTTTGCAGGGGTCCATTGACAGGCCTGACATGGACCAAAAGTGCTGCAGGAGCTGGGGGTAAAGAAAAACCTCACACCTTGTATCTACAACACATTACTCCAGGTATCAATGTGTAAATGTAAACGATAGGAGTCCTATACCCCATAACACTAATAACTTGTTAAAATTAAATTTAACGTGTCATTAGTGTCAAATTCTTGCATTCATTTTCACAGTTCCCAAAGGACTTATCACAAAGGAAACTTATTAACCTTATGAACCCAAGATCCTGGAGAACCGGGAGTTTAATTTTCTGATCCCTCCAGTACTGGTGTACTGAGATATGCAGTAGTTTTCCCCAATATTGGTTTCAGTTTCTCTGACGGTCTAATCAATCAGAAAGGACAGGTCTAAACGGTTAAGAAACAACTAAGAGCTGAGGACCACAAAACTCCAGCCTGCCATACAAGCCAAAAGGTACAACTCTTAGCTCCTCAAGCTGAAGTGCCAGGGAATACCTTGACGGTGAGCCGTTTGATCATGAGCACAGGGTCAGCGCTTGTGGACAAGGGCCGGCCCACAAAGTGATACAGGATCAGCGTGTTGGGAGAGTGCTTCTGCTGGAGCTCGATCCTTGGTGGACATATTTGTACAAGAGAGAGATGTGCCACTGTCAGCATACACGTTAACAAGAACAGTACCTCATGCTATGAATGTTCTCAGCAGTCATGCAAAGATAAAATCACATCAACAGACACACACCATTTCACCACTCACCATTTAGACAGGAGCAGGGACTTCCCAGAACCTGGTCCCCCAGACACAAGCAGTGGGGGGATGGGTGGGGGGGCTGCTACCATGTCATTTAAGCGCTCCATGCACTGTGCACAGACCAAAGGGCACTGTGTCAACATTGCTGCATTTAGCAAGCAACCAGCACAAGAAAACTGTCACATTCCCAGTCACATTAATTGAAGTCATGAACAACTGTAAACTATAAATGGTTAGCAAAACAATTTACACATCTGTTAGCACAAAAGGTAACTGTGGCGCAACACCACCTTCTGGTAGCTGGGCGGGGCTGGGGAGGCAGCAGCCCGCTGAAAGGCCTCTGCCTGCTCCAGCTCATCATGCAGGTCCCAAGGCACGTCAGTGCAGTCGTCCTCCTCACAGGCCTCCTCCGCCCCTGCGCTGCAATTCTCCTCCTCTGCTGCCTCCTGGCCAAGCAGCTCCTGTGGGTGGTACATCAGGGTAGTAAGCAGGGATTCTCTTAGTGCCAGATGGCTGGCAGGTGCAACAGGGCACACAGCAGGGATTCCCTTAGTGCCAGATGGCTGGCAGGTGCAGCAGGGCACACAGCAGGGATTCCCTTAGTGCCATTTGGCTGGCAGGTGCAGAAGCCAACAGCAGTAGCACTCATCAGCACTTAATTAAATAGGGAAAATATGCAAAAATACTACAAGCCACATTTTATAAGCCTTTCCAACATAATATCTATATTTAGTGTGCAAAAAAACATTTCAGGTTTTTTCAGGCTTTGTCTTATGTCCTTTAATCTTGGATGAAATCCTAATTGTTTTATTATCCATTCCACCAAGTACATGCCTAATGAAGCTGTTCTCTGATGCCATGGCACTTAGAAAACAGTTTCCAACCATGTGTCTGGCAGTTCTGTTCTGTTCACCAGACAGACACCTGGATGACTACCTTCTTCATGGATACCTGATTAATGATCTTCTGAAGTGTGGCATGAATCAGAGAGGCTCCCTCCTCAGGGCTGCCACTGTGGTCTATCACCTGCATTCAACAGAGCACATCACATGCAAGCCATCCCCAATCATTCTGTCACCCAAAACAACATGAAGTCAGAGAAGGAAAACACAAGTAACACAGGGTGCATAGCTAATCACTAACAAAGGTACATACACAAAATGCATGACAGCTGACCTTGACTTTAACCGCCTTGTCTGCTACAGTTACCCTGTCCACCAAGTCCCTGGCCAGAGCAGAAAGATGGACCCCGTCCCCAGTCCTCATGTAGAGTATCAAGGGCCGAGCCTCAGGGTTCTTCACAAAGGCCTCCTCAGCATCCTCTAGCAACGCACTGCAGGGCAGAGGAGAATCAGGGCTGAAGGAAGGACAATGAACAACAACATGGGTGCAAAGCAGCCGTTTCACATCCTCCAACAAATGTGCATTTTGTTACTGAAACCTTATAATGTCTCTCCATACAATCACAATTCTTTAAAGTGTTCTACGCATTTATACTGGCTGTTTTATTTACCCCACCTTCTATTTTGTGCATAATGTTTCAGCAGCAATTCTGCTAGAACAATAACCTTCAAGATTCCAGTCAGGAAACCACAAGTCAATCAGGTGACTCACTGTCCAGACAGACAGTCAAATACTGTAAAGCAAGAAAAAGATCACCCCACTCTATGGCTCTTAAAAAAATCAGGAATGTGTACTTCTGGAGTACAAGACACACAGTAAAGTGTTACTTTACAGGGTTAAATGGGTTACCTGGTGACAGATGACTTAAGTAGCATAACGCAAATTGAGCTTCGCTCAATCTCCAGCCGCCGCTCTGCTGCATAGCTGCCAGTGTTTTCCATGGGGAAGCTGACATTCACATAAAAGTGGCCCAAACCCTCACAGAGTCTACGCAACCTAGGGGAATAACTCTGGCGGAAAAAGAAACTGTGCTAAGGTCATAACTCTTGGTTTACATTTCACTAAATTGAGGTTTTTCTTTGTAATTAACAAGGATGTGAAAATAAAACACAGTGAACAACCAGTAAGGCATAAGGTATAATACACAGTACTGTTGTGTTTGTATGTTCCCCTGTGGAATTAGAAATAGCGTGTAAAAATTAAGAAAGGTACACTCTACACTTACTCTATATCCCTTTATATATATCACATTGCTTTTTAAAATCTGTAGAATGAGAAAGGTGCACTAAAAGAGATTCCAATAATATACTGATGATTCCCTATCAGTAGGACCAGTTTACTCTGCAGGAGAAACACACAAACACATTGTAATGACAGCATGTCTGCTTATAAACCAGGCTGCACTGTGGTGTATAAGCACTGAGTTAGAGGTAACGTGATATGTATAAATCAGGTACAGTGACAGTGGACACACCTTAATGAAGGCATTGACCTCAGGCTGGGTCTCAGAGGTGTACATGAGGTAGCAGCGTACAGTGTTGCTCCACAGAGCTTGTGACACATGAGGAGACACCTGCAGCAGGCTGGCCACAGCACTATCCCAGTCGTCTGAAAGGTGGGCATGTAGATGCAACTTTAAATACCGCAGTTCTACAGTCCCAGGCAGCTACCACTCATGCAAGTACTAGCATCACGTAAAACTGCACCCTCACCTCTGCTGACATTTGCAAAAGGGCCCTCCACATCGATTAAACTGTGGGCAAACTCAGGACCCCTAAAAGTCTGCTGCAGTTGCATCATGCTACCCATGGAAGGCTCACTACCCAGCACTGCACCACTCCAGTACTCACACTGGTTTCCTACAGCTTTAGTGAAACAACAATAGGGAAAAATGTTATCCAGTCAATACTACACCCACAAGTAAACAGATGTTTCTATAGGAGTACCATATGTGGTTTGGAAACCTGCTAAATTCACAGGATCTCTGCTATATCAGTATACAAATAAACATGTTAATGCATGAGCTGTGGTTTCACACTTACAAAGCTTCTTCTCATTCTGAAAGGACTTTGCTTCCTGTTTGCTCAGTGTAGCACATTGACAGCCTGTATCCTTTACCTCTTGACAACACAACAAACAGATTAATGCCTTCCTAAGCCCTTACCTGTAACGCCAGTCCGGTTGTCGTCTGAGTCCGAGTCAGTGGGATCATACACCTGAATGCCCTGTGCCTGCAGCTGCTGCAATTTGGCCTCTAGGTCCCGCTTGGCCCTCAGCAAGTCTTGGATCTCCTTCTCTTTTGTCTCACGGAAGATCTGTATGCCACACACACAGCAAACACCAATGACGAGAGTCCAGATAGCTGATAGGTCATAGTGCAAATCATAAGCATACCTTACTTTGAACTGACGCTTGACCTTGTCCCGGTCATGTTCAAAGGTGGCTGCTCTTTCCATGGCCTGGTACTTGGCCTCCAAAGCACTCTCCTTCTCTCTCAGTATCTTCTGGTAAGTCTTTTGCAAAGCCTGTGGACAATCAACCACTGATTCAGACAACGTTACCCATTACTCTGTCAATGCCTGAATGAAAACACAAACCCCTGAAAACATCACACCTGCATTTGGAATTTTACTAACAATTACACACAACATCTTTAACACTTACAGACAAAATTAAACCATCTATGCAACAGCGTAACAGAACACACGTAAAAAACATATTGTGTGGGATCTATAAATAGCATCTTTACTCAAAACAAAAAAATAAAAAGTATTTGTCAAACACTAAGGAGAGATAGTGAAAGAAGGGACTTTCAAATATCCACTCTCTTAACTGTCACCTCATTTTCATGACTATTGTGTTTATGTAAAGCACAATCATTTCCAGTGACCGACAGCAACACCTATCCCTGTTGCCCATCCCTCCCAACCTGAAGCTCAGCACGCAGCCTCTTGTTCTCCTCGTCCAGCTTGGCCTCCTTCTTCTGTAAGGCAGTGATCTCATTGCTCTTACTGACACGGAGGATCTCGTAGTCTTTACGGAGTCTCTCGAGCTCAGCAGCATATTCCAGGTCCACGGAGCCAGTGGACTTGAAGCTTGCTCCAATGGCGCGTGGCCCTCGTCGAAAAGAGCTACGCACCAAGCGAGCTTTGGGCTTCACTTCAACCGGGATCTCACAGGCCTCACCACCACCCCCACCATAGGCATCTTCAATCACCTCGCCCCCTGGGCCCACCAGAGACGAGGCCGTGCCCATGTCAAAATGCACCTGCCTCTAGATGATGTTTAGCCCACAAGTCCAAACTGCACACATTCAGGCTTTAACGATATACCAGATAGTGACAATACACTGGAACAATACACAATCAAGGAGTAATTTTCACGCATTCGTCTGTCGTTTTTCTCGGTATGATGACCAAATGGACTTCTGTGGTGCAAGTGAACCTAACAAAAGTCAATATGGTTTAAAGGTTAATTTGACTTTATACTTAGTAAATACTAACAGAGGTAAATGATGATTCTCGTATAATACAAAAGCTGTAGTGACTTCGTTGCTAACTTTAAAAACAATGCAGCTAGTTCTCTTTTATATACAGTTATGGCATTTCAACCCGCAACACTGTTCGTTCACTAGACAAAAATGTCAGTATATGACTTCATTATACTTGTTCTGCATGTCACGTAAACCTCATTTAAGTACACACCTTAAGAATGAATAATGTCTGCTTGAAATTCAAGTGAACCCTCCATCCAGATGTATAGCTGTCCCAAAACAAACCGACTGAACATTTTAAAAAGTGAGAAAGTGTTTAAAACCGTGTGTTGCAAGTCAAACCACAAGACCTTCTAACAGTACGTTTTAAGTGATAAGAACGTTATAAAAAATAAAAAACAAAAAACTCTCAGGCATCTTCTTCTTCTTCGGCTACTTGGCTGCCACGGTAACGAGCCGCCACCTAAACCTACGGATCCTCAGCGAGGTCAGAATAGTTAGCGAGCAACCAGAACAAACGCCCCATAATAACGCTTTTTGAATGGAACGTTAAGAACGCTGATGCTGAGTTGAAGGTGGTTGTTTGCGTGAGAGCGTGTGAAGACAGGCAAATGCGTGTGTCTCACGCTCAATGCGTGAGAGTTGGCAGCCCTGCAAATATATTCACCAAGTTTGAAAACCAGCATAATACTACCGACTTTATTAAACAATAACAGTAACAGGACCATTCTCCATAATTTTGTAGGAAATTTGACATTTCAGAAAAGATTATACACAAGCGATGCGACTTCCTACTATAATGCAATACAATAATACATTATAAGCTGACGCAGTATATATATAGTATAAGAGTACCAGTAAAATTTATTGTTTACAAGTAACTTAAGTTTAATAAATCACTAACCTCTCGGTTTGGATCTTTTTACCAAAAGGCTTTGCTGTTATAAAATTGTGTTTCTACAAGAAAAAAAAAAAGTAAAAACTTGAAGACAAAATTTTATGTTCTCAAGGCTGCCAACTTTTGTGAAAACGTCGGAGTGAGATTTAGGGAGATGTGGCGTTGGGTGGACTACAGTTCTAGTCCGGAACTGGGCGGCGGTGTTGAAGGTGGTTGTGGTGGCTACGGTTGTAGTCCCGGGGGAGCGGAGTTGAAGGTGGTTGTTTGCGTGAGAAATCGGTGGTATGGCGTGAGAGCGTGTGAAGACAGGCAAATGCGTGTGTCGGCAGCCCTGTATTCTGTTTCAAAACCTGCAATAAATAAAATTATATGTGGGCATAGTTTTAACTATAAGTAGAAACAGGTAGATTAGCCAATGGTAGTACGATGATTTTATGAGTAAAAAATTTAAATAAAAGGAACGACCCACAGTTGGGCTCTTTAAAAAAAGGCCTTAGCTAAAATGTCCACGTTTATATAAAGTGTAAAAGTATAATTTAAAATACATACATCACTGTACACGTTTGCCAAATAATAAGCTAGTGGAGAGAGAAAAAAAAATCACGATGTGCTTTGAAAATGGCATTGATGTCTTCTGCCGAAAAACATAATTAAGGGCTTTTGGTTGGTTTTGGAAAGAAAGAAGTATAAAACTGGATCAAAAATTCCACTAAGACAAGTTAGAGAGGAAGTGACCCGATTGCCCAGCACCATAGAGGACAAGTCCCTGGAAGTTATGCCTTTATGTATGGCAGCTTTAATAAAGATGAAACGATTTACATGGTAGGGTACGAAGGCCAAAATAAAGTTGAGCAAAATCAACGTGATCACCCTTACAGATTTTTTTACAACAGACCTTCTGTCTGTTTGCTTCAAAGTCCACAGCCGGCGCAAAATCAGGATATAGGACATCACCATGGTGACTGAGGGCAGAGCAAAAGCCACAGCGGTCGATACCAGAGCTCTGCTTGAAGCCTTCTCCAGGTAGAGATGGTCGCACACAATCCTGGTCATGTTACCTACTGTCTCTGTTTGCTTTGTAAGCATCATGGGAACCATGCAGATGACCAGAAGTAACCACAAGATAACACTAACTGCATAGGTGTAGACAGGCGTCCGACGCAGCACTGCACTCTTAATTGGTAAAAGCAGAGCCAGTAAACGATCAACGCTGATACAGGCCATGAAGTAGAGGCTGCAGTACATGTTGAGGTAGAAAAAGTAGCCAATGAAACGACAAGGAATCTCCCCAAAGGGCCAGTTGCCATCCTTAAGATGGTACGTGGCACGCATGGGCAACATTATCATGTAAGAAAGGTCTGCCACAGCCAGGTTCATTAGGAACACCTTGGAAGGTGAGGTTTTCCTTTGCCTCCTAGAGAACCACAACACAAAGGTGTTGGCTGGCACAGCAACGATAAACATCACAATGTAGAAGACAGCAAAGAGGATGTTCTCCAAGTAGGACTCTCCAGCACTCCAGCTGATCCCTTCCTTACCACTGCCATTTTTAATCATTATGGAGATAGATGTTTTGCTTGTCAAACAAACCAGAAGGGATATTACCACCTGTGGAAAAGAAAGAGAAGTATTTTACGTACATGTCTGTGTGTGACTAAATACTAGAAGAACCTTTAACTACAGACCGGTGACAAAATGAGCATGTGGTTGTTTTTGCACAAAGGTTATGCTTTGCAGACAGAGAGTTCTAATGTGGTCGTGATTGCAATGAGGAAGTCCTGCCTTCTGTTTTGTAGCCGTATAGTTTTGAAATGTTTTATTTGCTAAAATCTCTGTGAAAGCATTCATATGTATCATGGGGCTGTTTACCAAAACACAAATTTAGCATAGAGTACAATAACAGTTCTCGTTACTCACTACATAATGCCATTTTAAAAATGTGGGCTGAATACAGAAAATTATGCATACTGCTTGATACAGAGAAATATGGAGACATGCAAAGCACTGATGAAACATCAATTTAATGTTTCATGGTCCACTTTCCATGTTTAATATATTCCTATTTTATTTTATTGACATTTGAAAATACAATTAATTAAGCACTACCTATTTTACAATATTCAAAAATAAATGAATTTATTTGCTTCTTACTGGTACATGTTGTTTTGTAACAGAAAAAAAACATAGACTTACCGCAAGAAATATTTGTATTGCTATGCTTGGATTTGTCACAGAGGTGTTTTCTCTGAGCAGTCAGATGTAAGAGAGAAAGAGCGTTCTGCAACCTTTGGTTTTCTACACATATGTGGTCACTCCTTGACTCTGCACCATGTGTTCTTATTTGGTCTCTTACATACATTAATATTAAGTAGAAAGGGTTGATCTTGAGAACCAACAGCACAAGTGGCATAGCAATGTTATTAAATATTACAATATTTTAAGAATTTGCATAATCTTTCTGTGCATATCTTTAAAAAATCTTGGGTTCATTACATATGCAGTTTTTTTTCTGAAAAATATTCCATTACACAGGATTTACATACAGACTACTGTGCAAAAGTGTTAGGCACTGATGAAAATGTAATAACAAAACTCAGGACACACACAAAACAACATGCATTGAACAGTTTTTTTCAAAACCTGATACCAAGTGGAATAAACTGAAAATTAATCAACATTTCGATATGATCAGAGAGAGAGAGAGAGAGAGAGAGAGAGAGAGAGAGAGAGCTTTATAAGCATCTCATTTATACCTAGGCCTTTGGAAGGTGTTAGTTATTTGCATACCATTATGATTTCTGATTGATACACTCAGCCCTGCATTATTGACACAGACAAGTGCTTACCAATATTTTAATACTAAGTCTTATTTGCAAACATATCTCTGTTCTCAGCATGGTCCTACTGGGATAGAGTATAGCATTTACCATTGTGGCTCCTTCAAGTTCAAATGTGGGTGAGAGACAGAAGAGAGGAGACTATGGTTTTGTATTTCCTTGTGTTCTCCTTGGCTTACATTTTGTATGAAGACTCAAAAGAGTTAAATATGACAAATATGTAAAAACACAAGAAATCAGGAGGAGTCAAATAAATTTTCACTGCACTTTACGTAACTGTCCTAAGGTGGATGTAGCCTTCACCCAAGAGGACCTGTTAGCTTGTCAGCTGAAAGATTTGAAAATATACAAACGACAGTCACATTTACCTCTGAAAGTTTGTGTCTTAAGAGTTTCCAGACTGCAGGGAAGATGCAAGGAGGAAGCTGTGCAAGACCTGAAAATGCCCCCAGAAGGTCACAGTGTATCTGTTAGTATGCTCTCAGTGGAGTATCTATAGAATGCTCTGAGGACTTCCTGTACGCCAAAGAGCTGCTGATATTTTTGAATTGTGGGGGAGGGGGATTAAGTAGGAAAATATTCATCCTTACACCCTCACCCATTATAGGTATAGTTATTGGTTCCTCTTTTTGATTTGTGGTTGTAGCTATGTACAGACTTAGTATTCCTGTTTATTGGTCCACACTCTTATCATATGCCTTTCGAAAGGTGCAATATAGAAATAAACTGAGTTTAAATATCATGCAATCATTGCCACAAATATCTGTGGTCAAATTCAGTATACTACTTATTAGAAGAATATAGCTGAGTTTTTGGAGCTACAGCATTTCACTTGGTAAAAATGTACTATTTGTGGTTACATGACAGGTCTGTATTAACGTCACTAGGTCGTGTTACTTCCTATGATCATGTGCAGTTTCTAATAGACTTGCATCTACAGCAAACGGTGACTGATCCTGCTTAAAGCCGTTTTACCTGGATAAACAATCCATGCCCTTTCAGTGCTGGTAACATTTTGAATAAATGATAATGCACTGTTTATGATAAAGATGTTACATATTTTACCGAAATAATTTATTAAATTTAGAAAAGGACAACAATAAAATTAAAGATATCATAGTGGCTGTACTGTTTTTAGATGAAGGCTCATAGATGCCACCTGCTGGATGGATCCCAAAGAGGAGAGGATTTATTTATTTTATTGGGCCATTGAAGCACTTGCCTAGAGCAGGGGTCTACAACCTTCACTATCAAAAGAGCCATTTTTGGCCACTCTTTCATTACAGGGAATTCTACTGCGACCCCTGGCCTAGGGCAACATAATGGACAGACGTGGTCCTACGTACTAATAAGCATGTAACAGACTACACTGGCTATGGCAGGCTGCACAAAATACAGACTGGCAAAATTCTTTATGTAAGAAACTAATGCAAATACTGAACTTTTTCAAATAAATAGACCAGACACACAGATAATTATAATTCACATGGTAACTGTACAATTGTTAGACAATAAAGACAATTGTTAGCCTTTATTCTGCCATATACTATAGTAGTTCATTTCATCATCATATGTCACCCATAATTCAAAAAAACACAAACAATGGTCAAATTCTTCATTTAATTTCAGTTCTAGCAACACATCTGCACCAAAACAAAGTGCAGATACTAATTAAAAGCCTTCAAATCAAATAAATAAATCTGAAAATAAGTAAATCCAAATATAATAAATTGGAAATATTTTTTTCAAAGAAATAAATGAACAAATCTTTAGCATAAATAAATATTAGTTATCCTTTAATACCACAGAATTATTTATCCCAAACATTTATTCATTTACTTTGAGGTCATGTTTTGTCCACTGATGCATTCAGTTTCTAATTAAGTTTTTATCCATCCATTATCTTAACCACTTATTCCTGGTGAGGGTCACAGGGAAACCTGGAGCCCATCCCAGAGCACACAGGGCAGGGCACCAACCCACCACAGGGCACACACACTACAGGCAATTTGGACACACCAATCAACTTAACCTACATGTCTTTGGACTGGGGGAGGAAACCGGAGCACCTGGAGAAAACCCACCAAGCACAGGGAGAACATGCAAACTCCACACACACACAGACCCAAGGCAGGAATTGAACCTCAGGCCTGGAGGTGCACGGCAACAGTGCTAACCACCACACCACCGTGCCACCATTAAGTTTTTATTTTTTACATAATACATTTTGCATTTGTACTGTGGGCATTAGAATAGTTCATCGTACCATTAAAAGTGTTATGCCAAGAACAGTGATGGACACTTTTAGACTCATTTCTCAATTTGTCACATGAGGGCACTTTTTTCTCTCTGTAGTTACTAGTGGTTAAAAACATGGGCTTTTGTTCAGTCTTTGTTTTAATCAGTGAAGTTGATCTCATTTCACCAGTAGTTTGTACCTTGGATTCAATGCTTAATGAAGGAAATTATTCATATGATGTTGAGAGATGAAGCTTGTTACCTCACAGAATCCTTGTTGAGGTTTTAAGATGATTCATTAGCATGTCACTAGTTTATTGCATATTTATAAAGGTTGTATGGCAGATAATTTGTACATATAAAGTGCTTTTGGTTACTAAATACTACACTACAACATTAGGGAAAAGTAATGGAATAAACGTAAATTCTATTACTGAGAAAACATGAGGGAAAGGTGTCATACTGAAAACAACTTTACTCATCAGCTGAGAAAGGTAGCAGTACAGCACAGGCAAATCGATCAAACTTCAACTGTGCTTCAAGCAATCCACAGCCTAGCAATACCTAAATTCAGTGTGAATGGACTTCCCAACCTTTTATTTTGTTACAAATATTGTAATTTGGTATTTCTCAGTAGAAATTTTGAGGGAATTGAAAAGGGTCTGTCTCTAGCCAATGAGTTCCATTCATTTTCATACCGTTGCAGAGATAATACCTGCTATCCACAGGGTACAGGCTACTCTATAATCACAGTGTGAAATTCATACTCGTAGTTCTGCTGGGTATAACATTATGATCAGGGTTGGGCACAGAAATAAGGTCACTCTTGACTATATGATAATAAATAGGCTGTGTTATGGTAACTGCAAAATGAGTATGACTTTCAAAAATAGTAAACCTTTTCAAACGCTTGCATTGCCAGTAGCTGGCCTCTAAATATTTCAGGTCGACGAATGAAAAGCCACTTGCAAGTTTAATTGAGGGTTGTTTAAATCCAAAACCTAAAAAATAATCACAATAACACCAGAAACTGCAGGAGCTCAGCTATGGTGTCAAAACACTTCATAATCAAGGTAAAGGTCAACAACTGAGCAAAGTACTACAAAACAGAACATAATTAAAAACCAACATGTGGTGTCTGATTATTCAAGAGTACTGCAGCTGTCCACAGCACTCTCCTGGGAAGAGGATTGGTTAATTTGCTTTGAGGTCTATAGGTACCCATTCATTGCTCAACAATGATGCCATTTTCCATATGTCATCCACAGAAAGCCAATGTAATTTTACAATATAATTTGCATACATTCAACAATGTTACGTGTAGCTTGTTAAGTCTCATTAAATAAAATGTAAATTTAGCAAAAATAAAACATCCGTC
This sequence comes from Chitala chitala, assembly GCA_025773905.1. Lineage (NCBI taxonomy): Eukaryota > Metazoa > Chordata > Actinopteri > Osteoglossiformes > Notopteridae > Chitala > Chitala chitala. Next base: position 5,338,051 of record JABJVR010000065.1, read on the forward strand.
CATCCATCTTCTGCCGCTTATCCGCGGCCGGGTCGTGGAGGCAGCAGTCTAAGAAGAGATGCCCAGACTTCCCTCTCCCCAGACACTTCCTCCAGCTTTTCTAGAGGAACGCCGAGGCGTTCCCAGGTCAGTTGGGAGTCATAGTCCCTCCAATGTGCCCTGGGTCTTCCCTGGGGTCTCCTCCCAGTGGGACATGTCCGGAACGACTCCCCAGGGAGGCGTCCCGGAGGCATCCGAAACAGATGTCCAAGCCACCTCAGCTGGTTCCTTAATGTAGAGGAGCAGTGGCTCTACTCCAAGCTCCTCTCTGGTGACCGAGCTCCTCACCCTATCTCTAAGGGTGTGCCCAGGTCCCCTGCGAAGGAAACTCATTTTCGGCCGCTTGTATCCGAGACCTCGTTCTTTCGGTCATGACCCAACACTACTCTAACACTACTCTGTTAAGATGAATATATGACATTTGTAATTGTTTGATGTGAAAAGTAGCTGCAGGTGTGTACTGTCTGAGTGAGAAATTTGCTCTGTGTACAGATTCACACAGGTTCACTCTGTTTGACACTCAGTTGACACATGACCAGAATGCAGTGATATCAGGTTTTTGAATACTGGCATACAGGATGTTCAGATAAGCACCAGACTTAAATGACAAACTTCATGCACTATTACAGTGTCTGTAAGATCACAGTAAAAAAATATATATCCAAACGTCGTATAGGGGTAGACGTTATAAAGTTTTCTCAATACTCAAAATCCTCCTTTCAAAATCACGTTAGTCTTGGAAAAACTCCAAGCATTCATCCTGCACTGCTGCTACATGACTTTGGGACAATGTTATTATGTGAAGCAGATAACAAATTACTTAATATTACACTTGATTTTATTTTACGAAGCCACAAGGTGTCACCCATGCATAAATTTCCAGCAGACACAAGCACCACCACTGAATACTATGATATTCGCGAGTTGAATCGCCTACTTGATACCTGAACTTTATAGGAAAAATTGAAGATCTAGTGATCTTAAATTCTCAAATTACAATGGAAAAACTGGCCAGTATATAATCTGTCATTGACACTAAAAGCTTAGAAGAATTTTCAATTAAGAACTAAATTTCTTGTAATTGTTACATTTCGTTACATTTTACTAATGTTGATGTTCTGATAAACTAATAACCATTTTGAGTTTGTGTCGTACTTTTGTAGGCCATATGTTCCAGTTTTAGACAAGCGATGCTGAATGTAGCAGCCTCATTGGTTTAAATTAACATCTGTTCATACATGTATAACTGAAACCAGTCGACAGACAAACGTTTTTTTCCTGTGTTCTCTTTTAAAAGTAGTGCTTAGGTCTATACACACACACACACACACACACACACAATACTGTGCTAAAGTTTTAAAAACTTGGAAAAAAATGTTGTAAAGTGAGGATGCTCATACATACAAAAATGATGCAAATGAGAAACGCAAAGCTTGGAATGCATTAGAAGTATTTCTCCTAGAAAGTTTTTTAGACATGGTGACTAGAGGATGGTAGAGGGTTTATGCGCACGCGCAAACATTTTTTGTTATTTCTCGCTCAACACAAGACTTTTGATTGGTAATTTCCATGTAAAGGTCAAGTAAAATAAGAGGAGCATTAAGATGTGTATACTGCACACAAATATCTGTCAAAGATAATTATAAATAAAAATAAATAAATAAAAAGACAATTACTTCACGATCAAAGAAGTTAGAACAAACAATTTATTAAAATATATAAATAAAAACAGAAAATCCACATAACGAAATATCAAACAACAAAACTAATAAACTCTAAGCAATTTAAAACAAGCTGCTAAGTTTTTCCATCATGAGCACAGCGTGCATTTATTTTTTTCAAAGCCAAGAAAAAATTTCACCATGGCACCACTGTATGAAAATTCTCCCACAGGAGTCCCCATTTATCGATATTCTCATACCGGCTCCCAAGTGCTCTCCTTTTAGCCTGTTCCGGAGGTCTGTTTTCACCTACCGAAACTGAAGATTTGTCTATGTTTGGTTAAAAAAAATAAAATAAATTACGATAGATTTATATGGTTAAAAACAATCGTAAGTCGTGTGAGATACCCTGTTCATGGCAGAATAATCGTGGTCACAGCCCCCACTGCCCAGAGGAACGATGGGTACGATGGCATGTGACCCATAGCGTCACCGATGCTTGCGCTAACACTGGAGCCCTCGCTGACCCCCTTCTGCCCCGCTCACTTCTCTTCCTTCTTCTACCACTTCCTTCTCTACCTCTGCTCTCTCCCTCATCTTTATTTGTCCCTATGTGTTCCTATGCTCACTTAAGCGTTGATTGCAGCCAACGTACGTTTTACTAACGCTAGTTTCATTATGGCAAATCTGGAGTTTAATCAAACTTCATTACAACATAGATTCACTCAGTGATGATTACTTAGTGATCAATTATGTTAAACTATTATAACGAGATTGATTATTACTGACACACAGTGTTTTTTCCTAAGGTGGGGGTACTCCGCACACTTTGCAACCATTTCCACTTCATCAATACTACCAGTACTGCCAATGCCAATGTTAATTTCACTTTCTTGAATTTATTATTTTATTTATTTATTTATTATTATTATTATTTTTTGCAGGAACAGATGATGATGATGATTCTGCATCTTCAGCTGCTGCACGAAATAACTTTATTTTATTCATCTCAGAAAACCGGTTGATCACTTTGTAATTAAAAACAGCTCACTTGGCACGTGCACTAAAATGAAAATAAACATATTTCTGAGGCGGTAATCAACCAAAAGCGGCAACAGAAAAGAAACGAAAAGAAAAGGCAAATGACATTTAGAATCGACCTATATCGACGGTGGAAGGTATTTCGCAGCAACCTAAACGAAATCGGAAACGACAATCAAATAAATTCATTCGCAGAAAAGTGACATCTATCGCCGTATTTATTAATAATTTTATTTCTTACTATTGTACAACAAAAAAGGAACCGGTACTGCGCACCGTTGTATACCGCCAGAAAAAAACACTGCTGACACATCGTTGGTGTAACGTATTGAAAGTGCAGACAAGAGACAAATACACTGACATTGCGGTTGCAAGAGAAATGTTAAATATCGCAAACTTGTGTAACTTGGTGAAGCCTGGTTGAAAAATCGGTGAAGGTAACGCCCCATTTCCATAAACCTCGGTGTACGTGTGAAATTCATTAAAAGCGGTATTCTCAGGTCACACTCATTCATGTTTTTCATGTATTCCCGGGTTTGCTCGTTTTTCTTACCAGAGCTGTCAGAAGCGAATCAGACTGAAGCAGGGAGGACACGCGGCGATATGCACTCCCAATCGCAAATGATTATTACGAAATGAGTGTATATTCATCATCTGGCCAGCTGTTTCCCATATATGCAGATAAACGTCCCTTTAGAGTATTTTGTCTTTTAGATTACAACACTTTACATTCCTGTTTCTATATTGGCATGATGAAGATTTATGCTTCATTGCAAACCATGTATGCATATGATCCAGCTTTGAGATGTAAAACTGTGTGAAGAAACCCCCCCCTCACATTTTTTGCAGATCTGTTACCAAGGGCAAACAGGGGTAACTTTGGATCTTGGTGACAGCCTCACTCTTAATTTCATTTATGCTCACTTTCCAGATACAAAGCATTAAATTCACACCTAACTTATTAACTTACATCTTTGCTGCATAGAATTAGTTTGATGAAGAGTTATGTGTTTCCTTTCTGAAAATAACTAGGTTCAAGGCAGAGTTTCAGATTTGTCTCCTAGGTTTGTCTTTCGATGTATAGCAAAAATTGAAGGGTTGCTCCTGTGCTGTAGTAATCTATTTATTTATTTTTAGATTTGTGTCCGATAGTTTTATCAAGTTTTTCTTAAACTGCATGCGATCTAATTCTCTCCAGTTTCATGTTATGATACATTTAGGTGCTGAAGTGATGTTTTTATGCAGATTAACATTTTAGCCAATTTCAGATCAAGGTATATTTAGAGAAAATCAGGTAAAGTATGGTGCTTTCAAGTGTTATAAAATGGGCCTTATATGTTTACATTCAGCAAGTTTTGGATTGCTGTAACCACCATGCAGCCTTTTTAAGTTTAATGACCTCCTTCTTCAAGATTCAAATGAGAGGAAACTGCCTGTGTTGTATTATATTGAGACTATAGGTTTAATTCCTTAAACCAATTTTCAAATAAACCCAGTTTTAATACTAATGAGCAAGGCAATATTAACACCTTTTCAGTTATGCAATGAAAGACCAAAGTGATGTTTTCTCAAGTCACAGTTGCAAGTGGTGTATACAGATCCCAGCTGGTTCAAAATCTTCAGGCTGTGTGGCCTTGTGGTTCAATGGCTAGAGTATCAGGCTGGGATGTGGAAGTTTCCTGGTTTGAGTTCCAGCCTAGCTGCCAAGTGTCTCCTTGAGCACCAGCTCCCTGGGTGCCACTGTCCACTGCTCCCCCTGGGGGGATGGGCTAAATGTAGTGAACAAATTTTCCTGAGACATGTATACATATATGTAAACAACAAGGAAAGATGATGATTATTACTAATAATAATAATAGTGTGATTCACTGAATCAGCCTTTACACTGCTAACAAGGCCAAGCTAATACAATGGAGACCTGTACACAAAAACAACTGGCCAACACAGCAGTCCCTTGGCACCACCCAGGACCCTTACATATCTATATGAAGAGATGTCAGCATTAATATCCTGACAGTCTCCAGCCAAATTAGTAAAATTCATCATAGTTAAGTTATTAAACACATGGTATTATACCAAAGCTGCAAATCTATCTTGCAGATTGAAATTTTCCATTCATACACTAGTATTTTAACCAAGGTCATTTAGGTTACTGACACATTTTCTGAGGAGTACAATGGGATACATGTAGTGAGTAGCCTGTGTGCCTTAAAAATGTCAGGCCTTTACCCTGTTGTCACAGCATTAGTCAGATGCCTGGACTAAATTTTAAGTATTACACTCTGCATAGGGAGTGCGTGGGGCTGTCGAAGCAGCCCCCTGAGCACAGACGTTGCCTCGCATGCTGTGCGGGTGGCAGAGGAGGGCATGTGTGTGATGTGGCCGCCTGTGAAACTGCGTTGGGTTGGCACCCTGCCCTGGGTGTCCCCTGCCCTGGGCCCTGTGTGTTCTGGGATGGGCTACAGGCTTCCCCGCGACCCTTAACGGGATGAAGCAGTATAGAAGATGACTGACTGACTGACTGACCCTGCATAGGTTTCCATGTATCATATAATTATTAGTGAAGTGATAGCTTCTACTACACCCAAGCTTTGAGTTACAATTCCAGCTGTTTTTCATTTCCATGTAATGCTGTTTAGACAGATCATTTGGCATTTTATATTGACAGCATGGTGAACTGAAACATTTACTAAAAACATGAGAAGGTTACGTACGAATGAACATTTAATTAAGTCTGATTGAATTCCATGTGCTGGTTGGATGTCTATGCGCAAACTGATGAAGATTAGGCTATTAACAAAAATTTGCATTTAAATCAGTTGACAAGCACTATTATACATCATACTATCTTATTTTTTTATTTTCATTACTCTATTAACTCACTTTTATTAAGACTAGAAGACAAGCAAGCTAACACTTTTTATATAAAAAATTGCAAAAAATAACCATTTAAGGTATTTTCTTATGACTTGTGTAATCATAATTATTCTTCTTTATTATTGTCAAAATCATTATTATATTATACAGATATATATAT
>JABJVR010000065.1:5343928-5354406 GCA_025773905.1 Chitala chitala
TATAACCCCCCCCCCCCCCCACACACACACACACACACACACACACACACACACACCAATCTCCAAAAGATTTAAAATATCAGCCATAGTTCTCTAATTTGAAGACGTGTAACTGATCGAGCACAAGATAAATCATTAAGTTATTCAGTTGTTCCTTGGAAAAAACCCAAGCCTAAACTGCTTCTGTAAAATGTCCAAATGAGTCAACGCTCATATACTTTCATACTTTTTTATCAATAACACAGCATGCGAGTCCGTAGTTACACGTTGCTTACTAGATGTAAAATTGTCACTGTAGCAAGTAAAAGCACAAGACGTGAGATGCTATCAAAACGCCAGTGTTGCAAATAACCGCAAACGCTACTGCGTAAGCATGGAAGGCGCACCCCCCTGTTTTTTAGTTTTGGTTCGTTCCAGCACCAGTGTGTCTTCTGCACCGAACACACATTTCCATACGCTTAACTGCAGCAGCATCGTGCCTGGCTAGTGTGTGAAAACAGGAGCAAAAAGAAAGACAAATCACACGATTGCACGTTGTTTTGCGTTTTGGCACCGTTATTCTCTGGTGTGATGGGAGGGTAAGTTATTTCTATCATTAAGTTAAATAGCTATAAGTTTTGCAGAAAAAGTATTGATTTTTAGTATAATTCGCGCCTATGAAAGTATGCAGTGTTAGTTTAAAACAGTAGGACATCGTTTTACCCTACTGTTTAGGTTAAAAGAGATCTCACTTAAATTTGAATAAGTTGAAGCGGCATAGAAAGTTGACTGTAAATGTATCAGCATTACAGATAAGTGGCATGCAGCGTAGCTGAGCAATTAGTAAGACAATGTATGACTGTATTTAAATAAATTACTGAGAGGACTTTTAAAAAATACATAGAAAAAGTCTGAAAAGACTGTGTTGGCTTGCGCTACTTGTAGGGGACATATCAACTGTTAAAACATTAAACAGCTTTTTAGTCCGAAATTTCTTTTCAATGCAAGTATTCGGGCTAATTGGATCTCGGCAAGATTCACACGAAAAATACGATGAAACGTTGCACATTTTTGTACATTTTTGGCTTTAATGAAACCTAGATACAACGGCAGTATGTCGAACATGATCCTTGAATGTATAGTTTGTTTTTTTAGCGCAGAACAGTTCTTGTGGAATATATGCGTCTGTTTTGTGTTCCAGTTTCACGTGCATTTGCGCAGGCATCTGTTTCCGTGCATATGTACCTGCCTGTGGTTGTGTGTGTATAGGTGAGATGTACATTGATGTAATAATTATTGTGGACATCTCCAGGGCCTATGAGAAAAAAAACACTTATGTTCCTAATTGTGTTGACCACTGAAAACAAGGTAGGAGCTCACAACAAGCTCTCCCTACCAGCAGTCATATTTTTTCTTTATTGTTTGCATTTACATTTACATTTTCAGACTGATGTTCTTCTGGCAACATATGTTTTCTATTATCCACTAATATCTGATAATTAATTGGTGTTCAGTGAAGGAACAGTCATTTTCTCTCCCATTGTCTCACAGTGAGGACAGGTATTACATCGGTTGAAAAACAGGTGCTTCAAAAGACATAAGTTGGCAGGATCACAGAATATGTTGAAGCAGGTAATTATGAGTTAACAGAAGGTTACAGCGCATAGTTTTTTATAGTTAGTTTTTTCATATAAAACGGTTGAAGCCTGCCAGCTGAGAATTGCTAGGCAGACTTAACAAAGCTGCTATTACATGCATAGCCCATACTTTGAAATGTGACGTTGTGACGCTGGACGCTCTTCGCTTGACTTTACGGAACCTTAGCGGTCAGTCCCACAGGTATGCTGCATCCAGGCCCAAATAGCCCTTAGGATCGGCTCCATTGCACGGTGGTGACTGAAGACCATGTTGGAACAGGTTCTGTTTCAGTGTGTTTGGAGCTTTACTTGAGGTGAACTGATAGCTCGTTGCAGCCCCTGCAATCACCCCCCCCCTCACCAGCTCCCCTTGTGGGCGTTAAGTCGTGAGGCACTTTGAAACTGCTGACGTCCCGCTGGCAGAGTCGGATTGCGTCTTCGTGAGTCGGCTCCTGCAATCAGCTCTCACCTACTTGAGTCTTAACAGTGTTGCTCATGTATTAATAAGCTCCCCTTTCATATCTGCTTCAGACTTGAGAGCGCCCTTTGGAAGCCTGGTGTTTTTGTTGCCACTTGACTAATTAATGCAATTGGAAACCCCAGTATGGTGCATCCATTTTTGGCAGTAAAATTTCCGCTGATGGAACATCATTGGGAATAGTGGCATTAAGGACCTGTATTCATTTCTTAAGGACTGTCAGTTCAAACCCTAGAAGTGTCTTTGCTGTTGTACTGTTGAGTGAGGCAGATAGCCAGTATTGCTACTGTAAAATGACAGCATGGTGTAAAAGAGTGTAGAACAGTCAGGCACTTTTCATAAAAGTACCTCTTAAAAGTGATTTCATGTAAGTGATGTGATAGAAAATGTGGAAAAAACTGAAGAGGCACATATGGTAATGTTCTCAAAGCCCTTGGGTTATTAGGTTTTAATCCAGTTTCTTCTCTGTCTGTGTGAGAATCACCACATTGATTGTAGATATGTTTAGTTAAAATTGATGAGTAGAATATCTTAGACCCGTCACTCGAACACACACCAATTCGGTACTCGGTTACAATACATCCCACGAATGCAAAAATAAAGACTGTGGTCTAATGTGCTCTAGAAAATGAACATTCAGGGGTGTCACTAAAATGTTATTCAGTAATCTGTTGCTTTGATGGATGATGTAACAAAGGAATTAACGCTGAAAAAGTATAATTCTGAAATTACATTGTTCAATATACTATTGATGCCTAATTAATCAATACTTTGCTCAAGATTTTTTAATAAGTGCTGTTGAACACTACAGACCTGCATTGCAAAGGACCTTGATCCAATCTACATGAGAGTCTTAAATTCAACCAGAGCCTTTGTACAGGAGGTCAAATAGTCAATCAACAAGATCTCATTTTTTGTAGCATCCCAGACAGCAGCATGACCCTGAGCAGCTTTTGCCAAAGGTTCCCTACCAGTCCAAACCTGCACTACAACATCGGGAAAGCACAGGTGCCTTGTGACACCACCTGCACAGAAAATTCAATTACACCTGCTCACCTGGTGTGAAAGGTGCCAGAGTGCCACAGGTGATTCACAGTAAGCTTGAACATCCCAGCAGCAAAACAGAGAGACAGCAGGTTGTTTCATATGAAATGTTGTCACTAAGGACAGATGCACAAAGGTCCCTCACCAATAGTTTAACTGTGGTGAATGTAAACTTTGGCAGATCAACAGCAGCAACTGTATCTCTGAGCCTGCGGACATCTTGGTGGCACGGTGGCGTGGTGATCAGCACTGTTGCCGTGCACCTCCAGGCTTGGGGTTTGATTTCCACCTTGGGTCTGTGTGCGTGGAGTTTGCATGTTCTCCCTGTGCTTGGTGGGTTTTCTCTGGGTTCTCCAGTTCCCTCTCACAGTCTAAAGATGTGAGTTAGATTGATTGGTGTCTCCAAATTGCCTGTTGTGTGTGCCCTGTGGTGGGTTGGTGCCCCACCCTGGGTGTCCCCTGCCCTGTGCCCCATGTGTCCAAGGATGGGCTCCAGGCTTCCTGCCGCCCTTAACTGGATGAAGCAGTATAAAAGATGACTGACTGTAGGCATCTCGAGAACAACATTTGTGTGTATTAATGAATTCTCTTAGCTTATGTACATTCCTATAGGATGTTCAATCAGCTTGTCAGTGTAGCAAGCACAATTTTACATATGTGTTGTATAGTATTTAGGTATGTGCTTCATTCAGTAAATAAGCAACATGTAACATTGCATGAACACAAGAACACCACCCACAGTCACAATTATTTAATGCCAGACCATTTTTAGAGGCACAGAAGGTCACATAATGTGATTGATGTACTTTACTTGCTGTTTACCTGCCCATTAAGAAAGATTACATAATTATGGTCACAATGTTACATGACCAGTTTGCTTTCAAAACTGTCAAAGTATTTTCCATAATTTACCACCTGTGTCTATGAGTGACTTTGTCCCTGCCATGTGATTGAATAAGGGTGTGGCGTATAATGCTGATACGATGTACAAGTACACATTTGCCATTCACAAACAAACTGTTCTGCTATTTATATCCAAATAAGTTGTACAGGGGGTGTATACTTGGTAAAGTGTTGTTTCCTTAACTGTTCAGATTTAAACTTCAGTCTTACAAAATAGCTTTTGAAAAGGAGTTTTAGAACATTAATTACATTCTAAAGTGCTACTTTGTGTGTGACAGAGTAGACAGAAATGCTGCTAATTTTTACTTGAATCATTTAGTTTAAAAAAAAAAAGTAAAATAATGCTGTCTCACTGAATGGGTGGCTGTATAATTGTTGAAGTAAATCCTGTGATAGATTTCCTTTCTATGTTTTTTTTTTTGTTCTCCAAAGCTGTCAATAAGAACATGCAAAACTCAGTTGTTTATTGATGCAAAGAAGTCAGTATATTGACAAACCTGACAACTTTTTTTTTTTACTATAATAGCATTTCTGTGAAAGCACCATAACCTTGTGATGTTCCCTAAATGTAAATTCCTAAGAAGAACAGAACACATGCACACGATGGTCCAGCAGACAGCATTGTCTCTGCATGCTTGGCTCTGCACATGAGCACTTTCCATATGTTCTCCCTGTGCCTCCATGGCCTTTCTGCTGCTACTCCAGGTTCATCCAACACTCCATCTTTTCATTCTTTATACTTTATACTATTATACTTTAAAGTCTTTGTTTTGGTGATTATTTTGGCAGGGCACTGAAGTGTTTGTAAGAGAGCTTAACGTTCTAATGATTGTGTAACAGTAACAGGTAGACCTGAGGAAGAATATTTATGTCCTTATCTTAATGACAGTGGCTCATGTTTAGAAAGGTCCTCCATAGCCTGCTGTTGGGAGACACCATTTGCAAAAGTCCAAGGAACTTTCTGGATGCCTAACTTGAGGCAGGATGTGTACTCTGGAAGAGACACTCTAAGACACAGTCTCTGTTCTTTATATGCAGGTCACCAGAGATTCATCTGACTTCCACAGCCTTGGCTCCGCACGTCATGTCAATATATCCAGATGTATTCCTTTTTTGTCCCCAGGGGCAGGAACAGTAATGTAGTTTTAAAGCAAATGGGGCATTACTGACAGTAACAGAGGCATGTTAAAAAAAAACACGCAAACAACAAACTTCATTAAATGAAAATAATTTCCTTTAATATTGTACATGACTTGTGTTGCAGTTACTATGTTGTAACAAAGCTTACCCTGTTTTCTCTGCTTTCCAAATGAGCTTTCTGGTGCTATGACTTAATTCCTGTGCTGTACATTTAAAAGAATAACAATTTTTTGCTGACATTTACAGGATTGTTTAAGAGGACAGAAAAAGCAAGCTATAGTGATTACATTATTAGGAAACTGTGAATATCTGGTGGAACCACCTTTGGCCGCAATTACAGCTGTTAAGCCTTTTAAAATAAGTCTCTGCCATTTTTTTAACACCCGCTCAATGCAATTTATGCCAGCTCTTTTTTATATTGGATTTGTTCCTGATCCCTCTCCTGTTGCTTGGGGATCACTTATGTGGACAGCATTTTTCACATCACTCCACAAATTCTCTGCAGGATTAAAGTCCTGACTTGTCAGAAACACTCAAGGACTCTGTGCTGCTCAGAATTTTCAATAAAGGCAGTGCAAGTGTTTATATCATCTGGGCCATAACCACATTTTCTTTCCGCTGTAGGATGAGTCCATCAGGGAACGTTCCCCTCTGTCAGCTCCTGGGTTTTTCCTAATACCTAACCGGTGGAACATCTTCCTGCCAGAATGGTGTATCCCAACTTGACGGCCGCAACCAATCACAGCTCGAGGGAACCCGAGAATTTCTACAGGCCCTTCTCGGTGTTCAGCGTGCTCACGCTCACGCTGCTGGCCATGCTGGTCGCCGCCACCTTCGTGTGGAACGTGCTGGTGCTCGTCACCATCCTGAGGGTGCGCACCTTCCACCGCGTGCCCCACAACCTGGTGGCCTCGATGGCTGTCTCAGACGTGATGGTGGCCGCCCTGGTCATGCCGCTCAGCCTGGTTCACGAACTTAACGGGCGCCGCTGGGCGCTGGGCCGAGCTCTCTGCCAGCTGTGGGTCTCCTTCGACGTGCTCTGCTGCACGGCTAGCATCTGGAATGTGACCGCCATCGCACTCGACCGCTACTGGTCCATCACACGCCACCTGGAGTACACCCTCAAGACCAGGAAGAGAATCTCCAATGTGATGATCGCCCTCACCTGGCTCCTGTCCGCGGTCATCTCCCTGTCACCCCTCTTCGGCTGGGGCGAAACATATTCAGAGGAGCTCATGGAGTGCCAGGTCAGCCAGGAGCCGTCTTACACCATCTTCTCCACGTTCGGAGCCTTCTACCTGCCCCTCTGCGTGGTGCTCTTTGTTTACTGGAAGATCTACAAGGCCGCCAAGTTCCGCATTGGGTCGCGAAAAACAAACACCATCACACCCATGGCTGAAGTCATTGAGGTATGGCATATTTGCATATTAAACTTACTGCTTACATTTTTAGTGGTCATAATAAACATGGTCAAACTGACTTTAAATTGGTATTGGCTGTGGAGAGATGCTTCAAATTTTACTCCAAGTAACCATAGATGGGAAAATGGATTATATTAGCAGTCAGTAAAATGGAAAGAGCGTAGTAATGGATGATGATACTCAGGATTCGTGTGGGGAAGGCATTCATGAGATATGGAGTTCTGTGTAGAGGCTCTGTGCAGTAAGTAGGTGAAGAGCTCGAGGGAAGGTGACTGTATTAAATACTACTGACTTTAACTTTTGAAGGTCAACTACATAGCAAAGTGGCTGGCAATTACATGCGCAGTCAGCTCGGGAAGTCAGCTAGGCAGGGATGGCGACATGATGTTTGTGAATAACCAAGCGCTGTGTATGTCTAAGTGGCAGTGATGCAGGAGTATGGCTTGTGAACATAGGCTTTACATGATTTCTACTTTAGAGAACTGTGCCGCGGCTGGTTTATGTGCTTTGACCAGCCTCATGCATAATGCACTGGCAGGCCAACTGTAAGCGTCGAGCCCCAGGAAGGTGTAAATGAGGTTGTTGCTGCAGGTGTACCGTGCTCTTAGCAACGCACCCACCACCTGCATTACTAAATGACCGAGCTGATTTCCTTGGGGGTTTCAGTGCTGTGCTTTTGATTTTGTACAAGCCTTTTCTATACTCCCACAAAAATGCAGACCTCGTACCTTTCCTCGTGCCTATTTCAACGTGTCTTCGTTGCTTCCTAATTGGCTATTTGAGCTGATGGCCACTTTAATAGCAGGAAAAGGGCCTTCCCTTCAGATCAGTATCACTGATACAGCATACAGTAAACAAAGTTTCCAGAGATCATTCTTTATATATGAGCTTGCTGGGATATGCGAATGCCTTTTAATATTACATTAATTGAGTTGCGCCTTAAATAAAAGATAATTGTGACAGCTGCTGGTAGTTGCCGTATGTAAATTGTTTAAACTGACATGTCAATTATGAAATGTTTGGAAGTGTAAACTGTCCCCCATCCTTCAGGCGTTACCAAAGACTGGATTCTGCAAAGGAATGCTATGGTGTTTTAGATAGGTAGGTAGGGAGTTTGGTAAGTTAGTAGGTATGTAGATATATACCACATACAATACCATGCATAATACCATGCATAATACGTTACATACATAATACATAAAACATACATAAGCTTGATACATTATACAGACAAGGTATAAAAATAAATTAATAAATATATTAACAGTCCAACTATGCAGATGGATACAGAGAACATGCCAATTGTGGTAAGTGACAAAGTGGATATTCAGTTTGGTAGACTGGTCGAAGAGACCTTTAGCCTGACTATGGAGAGACTCGTTATAATGTGTGAAGGTTACAATACCATGTGGAGCAGTGAAGCAGTCCCGGGAAAGTTTAAAATGTTTCTCTGATCAAATTCTCCCAGGACAGTCAGTAGTATGATCAATGGAGTGTGATCAGCTGAGTGTGATCAGCACAAGTAAAGCAAACTCAGTGAGTCAAAGTTGAACTTGGCCTTTTAAATCTGGCAGTGAAACTACTGCATTTTAAAGCCCCGAAGCATTCCCATGATTAAAAGGATGGGAGAAACTTTCAAGACTGTGCACTATTTTGTTTTGAAACAGCCCTGCGCTTTATCAATTTTTTATATATCAGGATGGTATTGTAGGTAAATTGTTCTTTATAGGAGTAAAATAGCAGCTGTCTTTGTAGCATGCAGATCAGAAGCTTTTTCACTAAATGTTGAGCTCCTTAGGAGAAATGCCTTGTCAGCTGATTGCTTTTCTCTCTGTAACAGAACACAGACCATTGATATATACTTGCATGTTTATCCTCTTGATACTTTTGACCATAATGAAAGTGAAATTGCAAATTTATGATTCAAACACAGCATTTGCCGCCGTTACATTTCAAATGCCAAAACCAGAGACAGAAGACTCAGGTTGTTTTTTATCAGTGCAGAGTGTTTTTAAGATAAACATTAAAGGCTTTGTGTGTAGTTCTAACCCGCTGGCTACTAACCAGTGCAGCCCATGCCTGAGACCAATGTTGAGAGATGCCACTGTAACGTCACCCTCGCCGGCATTGCAGCTTTTGTGAGCGATCATTCCAATGCTAACAACACCAGGAGCCACGCTGAAGCAAATTGAAATGCACTGTTACACTCAGACCTTTCCCATTCAGCCAGCAACAAGTTACATATGGTCTGACATGTATTTTACTTTATTGTATAATGAAATTCGTGCATGATAGAGAAATATGTTACGTATTCTATTTATGTTGTGGTTTTATGCAATCAAAACACAAGTACCAATGAATTAACACTCTGTGGAGCCTGAAGGCAGGCAGTCTTTGGCACTTTGTAGGGTTTTAAGGAGATCTGGAGATCTATTAGTGACAGTTGTTTTAATGACCAGTGACCTGATGCCTGAACATCACACACAGAGAGATTTGTTCCGGTGACAAAATAATTTCTCTTTAACGCTTTCAAACCATGACTGCAGAGGGGGCTGTGTCTCAGTGGGTGTTCTTTATTTTGTGGCTGTTATTTTAGTGGGACAGTATTGATAATATTTAGACATAAAACATCACTCATTTTTCCAAAATACTTCCCTAATCCAGAGTGACACTGAGTCTAGAGCCTATCCCAGGGAACACCGATAGCTGGAACTGGGATGGGAAGGGTTTGTTTTCTATGGGATGCCAATTCACATTCAATATTCACCAGACACAACGTTTGTTCTGTGGAATTATAATGGGATATAGTCAGAGGGAGAACACTCAGACTTCACACACAGTTTGAGCAATGGAATCTGGAATGCGATCCATAACTTTGGACATATGTGGCAGTAGCACTGTCCCTCGAACAGCCATGTTACTTCACACAATGCAGCAGATAGCATGCAAAATAACAGCAGCTGGAAAAATGCAATTTTCATTGCAATCATCCAGAAACCTTTTACACTAAGCAGCATGTCTTCAACACTAACTGAACTAACTGCAGTGAGCCAAGTGACAACCAAGGCCGACTGGTAAATAATGCATATATCGCAGGTTCATACACGTGTGTTGAGGCTGAGCTCTAAGGAGGAAACAAGCCAGGTGTGATGGGTGTACAGCAGCATATTTAATGCAGTTTTCAATTAAGGATGACTTTTGACATTACACCAGCTGCACAGACCACAGGCGACTAATAGGTGTTCTTTCAAGGGCAGAGTCTCTTCCAAAGAGGGCCTCCAAAAAGCTTGGATTGTGTGTGTTATTCTGCAGGGCTTGTTGTGGGCAGGCCTTATTGATGTAAAATACTTCAAAGTACTTGTCAGCCGTTACACCTTTATTTGTGTTTTTGTCACTTCTCCTCGAGCAGGTGAAGGAGGCTGCCCGTCAGCCCCAGATGGCTTTCACGGCTCGCCACGCCACGGTGACCTTCCAGACGGACGGGGACACGTGGCGGGAGCAGAAGGAGAAGAGGGCGGCGCTGATGGTGGGCATCCTCATCGGGGTGTTTGTACTCTGCTGGATTCCCTTCTTCATCACAGAGCTCATCCAGCCACTGTGCTCCTGTGACGTGCCCCCGCTCTGGAAGAGCGTATTCCTCTGGCTCGGCTACTCCAACTCGTTCTTCAACCCGCTCATCTACACGGCCTTCAACAAGAACTACAACAATGCCTTCAGGAACCTGTTCTCTCGCCAGCGCTGAACATTGGGGGGGGGGGGTGCCTGAGGTCAGCTTCTTGCAGATCGGAAGAGCAAACGTATGAACACCAGTCACAACCTACCATCGCGTATTCCGTGATATGCGTGAAAAGGGGGGGGGGGGGGGGGGGGGGGGGG
>JABJVR010000065.1:5354506-5377055 GCA_025773905.1 Chitala chitala
TTTTTCTTTCTCAAAAAATTTATGATTTCAAATAAATATATGTTACTACTGAAGGCCCAAATGCCATGTGCTGTTTGGAGGACAATTACGAATACCTGCAGGTTATTTATTTGACAAATGATTGACAGCTACGCACACGCACCTCAATTAATGAAAAAATGCGTTTGATGGGGGCTCCAAATGAAACGTAATTAAATGCGTCGCAGCCGAGACACAAACTAAACGTAATATTTCATGGTTGAAAATGACCGGAATTTGAATAAGCTGTGCTAATAGACTCGTTTTAATGAAAACCGTGATTATACTATTCTGACCCTGCACGCAGTACAAATATTCCTTTTGTTTTTAGATTAATATCTGTTTTTAAAAGCCTGTGTTCCACCTTTTGCCTTTGTAAAACACAAATGCCTTTTCAGTTCAAGAATGATGCATTCTCTTATATGGGAAATGATTCCCTTAAGCTTTCGATGAAATAAAAAATCATCTGGTAGCTGCCTTTAAAGTGAAATTACTATCTTTCTAATTAGGTTTTTAATTATTCCAAACATGTAAAGTATGTTGTATCTGATACCACAATAGTGTGAAATGTGATGATAAACTGCAAAATGATATCTCACACAATCTTAAATTTATCTAAAATAGAAAAATAGCATACCTGCAGAATGTAGTTTACTGATTGGAATGGAAAAGCATTAATAGCAGGCTTTGCTCTATCATATTAAACGTGTTATACATTCATATACATTCGTGTGTGTCATGTACAATTTAAATATGTACAACACGTGTTACATGTACTATTTATATAAACAGAAGTTCTTATCTTATTCCAGCATTTAGAAAGAAACACAAGAGAACGTAACACGAACGACCCTGTTCTGACTGGATGTCAATAAAGCTGTTTTATTAACTATCCGTTCAAAAGGGGAGGGCAGTAATCAATTAACTTTAACTACAGAGCGTTAATTGCGTTCGCAGGATAAAACAGCGTGTAAAACAGGACTGAAAAAAAGCCCAACTAGACGTTCTGTGGTGGCAGACTCAGACAACATTCAGATGGGGTTTATTTACGCCAGGCCGATCAGAGGGATTAAACAGTAATTAAAACCCATAAATCACACTCCACCCACCTCTAGCCCCACGCAAGCATGTCAAACATTTTAGACTCTAGTGAAAAAGAGGTACACCCTTAACCAAGTGGTCAAATTTAGCAATGGGAAAAGTGTACAGAGGTGAATAAAAATTTTTAAGATGTTACGAATCAGTGTGATACTGATCATATCAGATATTACAATTTTCTGTATATATACATATTCAGTTTTGTCGCTGTGTATAGTTTTATATAATTATTTTTAATAATTGTAGCCATTGTAGTGTGATAATGACTTAGGGCACAATCACATCTAGCCAGTGGTATCGTTGGTATCATCTACCATGATTTGCAGATTTTAATTGTAATTTAAAAGCTGTAGATTTGATTTAGGGAACTCAAAGCCTGACGTACTGTGTATTAATCAGTTAACATTGGTCCACCGAACTGCTGCCATATTTGAGTAAGCAAATGAAGCTTCTAGATTGTCCCATTGATTTACCCATGCGTTAATGTAGCTATCACAAATTCAGAACCAAAATAGCTATCTCAAAACGTGAAAAAGAGTTGAACATAACATTAACAGCAAATTCATATTTATTTACCTGTAATAAAAAAACAACACTTTAAAAGGTATAAAAATATAAACACGTTACCAGACTACATCACTATTATTTCTAGACCAGCCTACACAAGAATTCACCTTCGAAGAAGTGTAAGAAGACAGACATTTGAAGCATCAAGGAGAAGGTCATGCTACTACAGTTCAGCGGGACACCTCTGCAGTGATCACTAAACTCTATGATCTGTGAACTGGCGAGAAGTGATGGCGTTCATTCACAAATCCTCTACAGCGCGCAACCTTTTGTTGCGAAACCTCTACGCCCAGCAGCGCTGAGTGGTTGTGACGTTTCGAAAGATCTGTGTACATCGAGCGTGGTTGGACTGAAAAAGCTGAATCTGACGCGCTCACGTTTATACATTACGCGTTCATATTGTCTTATGATCTCACAGGATATTTGCCTAAGATACATTTTCAGTCACTGACTTTGAATAATAAGATATCTCAGTTGAATCTGTACGCTCACAACACCAACATATCTGCAATACCTTTGGGGAAATACAAGACATATACGGTAATACTCTTGCCAAGTATGCATTGCACTAGCCTGAACAGATGAATAAAAACTTTATATACTGAGTGGTATATAGCCACAAAACTCGAGAAGGAATGTGTAAAGGACACTTTGCATACAACACATTGTATACAAACAATAAATAAATTGTAAATAAAATGAGTAGTGAGTACTTGAAAGGTAAGAATAGTTCGTTTTGTATTCATAATTTAATGTTCAAAAGATCTAAAACATATGACGTAACATAATGGGATGCGTCTAAGGTTTGTGAGCTGGTTTTCACAGGAACAAGATTCAGCAAAGCAGTCTACGTCAAGAAGAAGGCTATTTCGCCTTCGTATACAAGTAAAGCACCAATGGAAAAAGTGCATACAAGGTGAAATGCCACAGTAATGATTATTGTTTTCTAAACGCACCTTAGTTCTGTGCAATCATAACGCACACAGGACCACCTCCTAGTCCCATGATGAAACACTAACTAAAAACAGAAATTGTTCTTAAAACAACCAAATATTTACAAGGCTGAAAATGCGTTGTTCGGTTTATTTTCATATCCCAAATTTTCTGCAGTTAATAAGGTTCTTATCAGAACATTACACAGTTTCACATAGATTCAAACAGTTAATATTAGTAAGTAATATGCATAAATGTGTACCAATATTTGGTCTTAATAACAGCAATTATTTTCAGTCACCTTTAGTAATATCTTATTTTGCGCTTTCAGTTAATTTCAAAAGCTATAAAATAGTTTTGCCAAAACATCGTACCAAATTCTAATTTCATTTTGCATAGACTTAAGGATTTGCAGTGTTTTTATAAACTGCAAACTTGTAATCCAGTGTAAGAGTCGTGAGCATTTAGTCATATATAATTTATTTTCAATAAGCCAAAGACACAGCGTGGTTTTTACACTTGTTCGATTGTTCCATAGCATTTCATTCACAATTTAATTTGTTATAACTAAAACTTTAATCGTGTGGATGAAGCTAATGTAACAGCGAACGTACTGAGGAGCGAAAAGAACGGTTCAGATAGGTTCCTTTGTACTTTATGTTACGGGTACAACAGGTCTTTGGGCCATTATACGTACTAATAACCCTCACAAAAGTTAAGGTTACCAAACTCCTCCGAGTTAATTAAAGTAGCAGTGTTTGACCTATTTGAGGTGTAAATCCTTTGGAAATCCTTGTGCTGCATGGCCTTTGTAAAAAAAAAAAAAAAATCTAATTTCCCATTCCATGATGGTATCCGTGCCGATGGAAGTCATATAGGATTGCTGTCTGTAGGCAAACTGTTTTGTCTGAATGGATTAAAAAGTTCGGAAGTACAAAAACCATAGACACCGTTCTGAAAATTAAGATAAGACAAATATTTCAGGTGGCAAAATCATTACAGTCCCAAACAGAGTCGAGTCTCTTGTTTGTTTCCAGATGACGCAGCTCATTTCTGCCAGGTAAAGTGTTTTAACCATTCAGCCTCTCTCGGTCAAAAGGGTAACACAAAAGTTTGCAACGGTGAACTATTAAATACTCATTTTACCATTAGGGTTAAGTGTTTAAAATCGTTTACGTACTGCCACATAAATTGGTAAATGATACTGCTTTTAATTTTAGTAACACATTTTACTGTTTATTGTTAATTGAATTGTGAGTAATATCAATACACTACCTATTCTCCCGTTGAGTCAACTGTATGTACATAACTTAGTTTTTATGATGGATATTCAGTTTTAGTTCCAAGCAATGTTTTATGTATTCCGCAGAGAATGCTCTGCCAAAACGCGCGATTCTTAAATTCTGAAACTTCATAACGGTGTAAAATCGAAGAATAATAAATTTGAAATGTTAAAAAAATAGCCTATATGCATGACGAGGCCTATTTTGAACCAGCCTCCATATGTTATGAAAATGACATAAATTAAGTTCTAAGAGCTTTCTGGTAACAATGTGGTTTAAGTACTTTCGATAAACCAACGATTAGTTTGTTATTCTGTCATATTTGAAGACAAAGTTTGAGAATATCTAACTATCCAGCATTGGTTTTAACTGTAAAATGTAACATACTCACTGTTATGTCTAAAGGGAAACGCGGGTATAGTTTCAGGTATCCCTTCCAAATACGTAGCTACGTTGTTAATATTGGTAGACGTGGGCCAAACCAGTCCGCATTTATTAAACCTTACAGTACATAAATTAACTCTCATAGAGATAACATAAACTAGTCGTTTTCAGACTAAATAAACCATATACTGTACTCATATACCCTTACGGAGTTACATGGACATTTTCTTAAATAACGTGAGACATATTACGTTACCTGTTTTAATATTAATAATATTTATTTTACAAATCTTGCTTGTTTAATGGACCAACGCAACGGTATTGAGGAAAGACATTCTGTACATTAAGACCTATTATACTTTAAGAACACAGATTGGAGACAAACATATTCTTTAAAAATGAAGTAGCCACTCAAATTAATGAACGAATGGAACGAATCAGTTTTGTTTTTTGTAGTTACTGTCCACTATTCAGAGCACACCATTTTAAAACGATAAGAATGAACAGGAGAAATATACTGATAAAGCTGTATTTGATTCTGTAAGTCTTATACGCCATGACTTTAACTGTAGACTAAGGTTGGGTCAGATGGTTTGGACATGGGGGCAAGCCTCTGTAGCAGCTATACCGTCACCTATTGTTTTGGCTTTTTTATTGCATTAGGGCATCAACCAGCAAATGCGTACCAAGAAACCGACAACTGGCCCTCTAATTAATTTTATCACTTTCATTTTTTACTCTGGTCATTCAGACAGTATAACTAAAGCTATGGTTTTCTCAGTTTCTGCCTGTTCTTGTAATTTTCCTATGGTTGATCCTACAACACAGCCACTAAGGCTGGACATCCCGTAATTCTACCCGAAGTCAATGTTATGAATAATGCCTATATGAATAAACTTTAAAATGTTAGACGAAATGAACATATGTATACGACGGAGTAAATAAACGGAACTAAAATGAAGATTTTGAGGTTATGTTTATCGTCAAATGCAATATCAAGAACTTATATGATATAATAAAGTAAATTATTCGTTTGTTCCCAAAACAATAACGTGATAAAAAGTTCAATGTAAACACAACTGAAATATAAAATATTAAATACAACGTATTATTATAAATCTTCCATGCTATATAACCTAACATGCGTGCATGGAATCCAACACCTGACTTTTTAAAATTCATTAGCACTCGGCAATATTACTATATTCCAGTAGGAAAATGTGTGTCTAGGCGAGGTTTCTCAGCAACTTAAGGGGGCTTAATTAAGGTTCCTACACTCTATTGGGCAGCTGTGCTCCTAGAAAAAGACATTAGGGAGTCACCTTAAGAGATTTTTCCGAGAGTGTCTGAGTGGCATCTACACTGCAGCTACACCGCTGAAGCTCCCAATAAGCATTGTAGTGGTGGCGATATGAGTTGGCACACTGAAATTCTCAAATACATACTACGCAGATATTTCACTTTCATATACAGACCTAATCAAAGATCCCTGCTTGTATTTACACCAACAAGTTGTCTTACCAAAATTTCGCACCGCTTCGCCGGAGTACATTATGTCTGATACTATCTGATATGAAACCAAAAAAAGACGACTTTAGCCAAAGGAAGGTTCAGGTCATTTAAAACGTATGTGCTATGTATAATGTAATACGAGAGTTTATCTTTATGGACACACGATCTTCTGACTCAGCGCATTCACATCTGTACTCACTCTCGCAACGGTAGGTGTATAATGTTGAACCTGCTTCGGAGAGGCTGTAAATGTAAAGCATAAATTTCCCCTTTTTTGTGTACAACCTGCAACACTCGGGAAAAAAGACAGCGCAGAGGTGCTGGCTCAGATCAGTTTATAAATAACTTTTGGTTTAGTCTCTCCATGTATCTTAAACACGTTACGATGGCAAAATAATTAAAATTATCTTTACAATAATGTATTAATGCTAATTGTTGTATTTATGTTAATATTGATTTTTCAAGGTAGAGAAGTGCCTGTGCTTAAACAAGTCTTCATGTAGACTACATGTTGCAGCTTGTTTTGTCTTTGGCGCTGCTCTGTGTGATGCGTACCAGTAACACAACAGTTTGTTTGCATCACTGATTTCTTTTAAAGCGGCATCGGCCTCGTTTTCTGGTTCGACGGCATTCTCACTATCAGATTCAAGATCTACTGGGTAAAGATTACACTTGAGAAGACTTTAATGCTGTAAAAGAATCGTTAAAATCCACTGCTAGCCATTTCTGAATTTGCTGGTGAAACAATAGCTGAATAAACGGGCGTCATTGGAAAAAAATCAGTGGTTAGCATATCAGACTGGCAAAATGTGGTACTACTTCAGTCAGTGATCTATATGTGATCTATATGTATAGATACAACACATGGTTTTAATCGTAACGTTGTTCAGATCTAAAGAAAATAGTTTGGATGAAACGGGTGTACCTGGTTACACTTTTGTGACAGAAAACGCAATATTTTATGCACTCAAATGTTGCGTACTTTTACAATAGATGAAAAAAGAGCCAAAGAAGTATGTCCAGCATATTCGGAGGGGTGTTACTCTAGTGTTGGTGGTTCACTATTTCCCCACCCATTTCGCAGCTCTGGCAGCTCCTGTTTACGTAATTTGGGCGTAACTGTTCCAGCAAACTGGGCACAATCTTACGAGAATGCTCTATTTGTTTTAGAAAGACTGCATCAGAAGAGCGTTTTTTTTTTCTTTTTCTTTTTCTTTTTTAGCACAAACACGCCTGCATGTCAACATACATAATTTTCTCTTGGTATTCTTCGCGCCATTCACTTCTACTATGCAACATAAGAAGCTGGTTTATTCACAATATTCAATGCTGTTATGTTACATTTCAGTATTACTATTACTATTTTACAGTAATGTACACAAATCCTTAAATATACTTTGTGGTTAATTTTAATAAGTGCGCTTCATACTTATCTTAAAATTCTGCTTAAAACGAATGCTGTCACTTTAAAAATCAGTACATGCGAGGTTGAGTGCTGTCATTTACTCACGAGCAAAAGTCATGTGGTAAACTCTCTCTCAATCTATTGGTCAAAGGCACGTGTCTAGGATACCGGACTGAAACGTCACTCGGGGGACTCGTATTAAAAATAAGAACAAAAATCCAGAGTGAAAGTATTTCAGGATCACTTAGCGCGTCTTTATTTATCCGTAGTTTAGTAACTGAAGCACCAGTGCTGTGCGGATCATGCTAAATTGGCTCTCCAAATGGTATCTGTAAAGCAGCAAAATACAGAACAATCCAGTTGGAATTAAAGAATAAAACTATGATTTTTCTTTGTGAACACAAGAAACGAGCACCCGGTGTTTAAAAACGCACAAAATTTTGAAGGATACTTTCCCCTATTTCAACTAATTAAATAACTGAAGGAAACAATATATACACAAACAGTAGTAAAATAAAAATATCTGAAGCGCCTAAAATTGGAATTTGAACATTTCGGTGTGGGAAAGCAATAAAGGGGTTAAAGAAAGAAAATTGTAAAGTGTATCAGTATGGAAGAAAAAGATCATAGCAACGGAGAAGCGGAGCGTCAGGAGTCTGGTGATGAGTCCAGTAGAGCTATAATACCCCTTCTTCAAGCTCCGGGGAACATTCAGCTCCCACACCGAATCACAAACTTTTTCATTGATAACATTTTACGACCGGACTTCGGGCGTAGAAAAGAAGGAGCGTTCGACGAAAGCAATGTTTCCAGAAGAGAGAATAATAGCCCCTCGGACCCCGGAACGGGACAGGTAGGAGGTACTATAGCAGGAGAAGGAACCTCCAACTGTCCTCCAGCCGGAGGGACAAAGAAGGCTGACATTACCGTCGAGCAGAACGCGAAACCTCGCGGAGTTAGTGGGGATCAGTGCCTAAGCTCAGACTCGGATAGTTCTCAAGCCAGCTCTACAGTACCTTCTAACCAACCCATGTTATGGCCAGCATGGGTGTACTGTACGAGATATTCGGATAGGCCTTCTTCAGGTAAGATCTTTTCTTCCTATCCATAGAACGCCCATCGCTGACCTCAAATGCCTCCTAAATTTTTATGGTAACATTAAGCAGCCTTATTTATATGAGGAGCATCTTGCTGTACAGTGTATGTTAATTTATTTTCTGTATATAGAATAAAGAAAGAAGGCTGGCTGACCCAATGAATTGAAAAAAAAAAAAACTAATATTAAAATCTATAAAAATTAAAATATGCAAGCAACGATATATTTTTCCAATCAAACCTATGCACTTCCAAAAATAATTTTAAAATAACTTATTATAATAATTAATAAAGTTTATAGTCATAATGTAAACTCAATGCAAAACTTAATTTAGTAAACATACAATTATATTGATAATGCAAAAGTAGCATAAAATCAATTTTTAATAGACTTGTGAACAATAGTTGATTAAACGAAAAGTAGTTAAATGTGTAGTAAAATAATAAAAGTGAATTAAGTTATTTTTAAATGTCATTACGAAACCTACGCTAAAATAAGGAAAAAACGATTTAAAACATGATTCAAATGATAAAACTGATTTCGAATGATTTTAAACAACGAATATATATTTTATTTCAATACAATTGTCCAGAAAATAAATAATTAATCACATGGATTATTATTATAACTGTTAACCCTTTACATATTAACGATGTAGGCTATATATGATTATGGCATCAATAGACAGAAATATCGACCAGTTGTTATCATTTAATAATTGTACTTTCAGATTACATAATCTAACAAAACTCATCTTATATATAACGTAATTTTTATATCGACGTTGCATTCTGTTATTTTTGTGAGTGACTATACTTCCAATCTACCTTGCATAGCGTGCATAGCGTTCAATAACAAAATACAACACTTAAAATCTCATTTCTGAAATTTTTACGAACACAAAATCGTTCGTTTTTAATTCACTAAAAGAAACGTTTGCGCCATTGTTCTACTGTCTTTGTTAATATATAATTTGCATATTTAAAAATGCGTAAAACCCCTAATTAAACATATTGCCATATATCTCTAAATCTATTAGTAGATTCCAAAGATATAAATATTGTGTTAATTTGAAAATTATATCACATTATATTAAACTCACAGATATCTTACACAGTAAATGGATCCGTACACAGAGGCTATATACTTTCGATAATGCAAACCCAGTTCTTCTTCGTGATATTCAACGTTTGTGTTTAAATTATTTATTTACAAGCGTTTTCCTTTTAAAGTAATACCTCGGACCACTTCAGCTGATTCAAACTCCAGTTCTCATTCGCAATCAAAATTACGAGTTATAGCAGCTTCAATGCAGTTATTTACTGTTCAGTGGCAGTATCTGTGACACTTTCCACGAAAGCATAAGACAGAGTAAAAAAATCTTATTTTATATATAAAATATAAATGCATATAAATAAAATATATGTAAAACAGCTCACGCGCAAGCGTGCATATTTTACGCATTAATTTCGATTTATTTTCTTATTTATTTCATGGAGCCAAAATAATAGAATAATGGAGCTCTCTTTCTAGGTACGCAATGATTTTACACGCATAAATAATGACTACGTTCAAAACCAGATCAGACTCTAACCCAGCTGAGAAAGTCACAAAATACAGTAAACACTTTCAACGGCATTTTGAAGTCGAAGTACACACGGTGTATTCAAACTGAATTTCCTCATAAACAGAATTAGTAATTTCTTTCAAGTACGATTTGTCCGAACGCCTTTCATTTGTATTTATTTTTATGGAATACATACACACATGCCTACGTACGTACATGCATGCATACATACGTACATAAAAGCATGGAGTGCAGAGATCGATTGTGCATTAAAAATTCCTTAAATATACCCAAAATTGTAAGAACTTCGCAAGAGAACGAGCGCTTATGAATTCTGTTCCTATGGTTACAGGAGGAGAAAGGGTGCCTCAATCCCTCCCCCCTACACACCCTCATACATACCACCCTTCCATGCTGAAGCACATGACCTCTCCTGAACACAACGTCTCAAATCTGCGTATTTATTACTTTATTACTTCAAAATATAAATTATGCCTTGATCGTTAACAGGAGGCTATGATTTACTTATGGTAAACATGAGAAATATTAAAATTACACGTAATGACGACAAAAATATCTTCGTTGTGTTAAATTATTTATTTTTTGTTTAGCTACTGCACTGCTGTGAAGAGGTTAAATTATATCCATCTCACCTCAGTTCATTACTTCTCAAACTACAGGACCCCGGTCTCGTAAACCAAAGAAGAAAACTACCAGCAAAGAAGACAAGCGACCAAGAACAGCCTTTACAGCGGAACAGCTTCAGCGACTGAAGGCTGAGTTTCAAACAAACCGATACCTGACCGAACAGAGGAGGCAGAGTCTGGCACAAGAACTAAGTCTAAACGAATCTCAAATAAAAATCTGGTTTCAGAACAAAAGAGCCAAAATTAAGAAAGCCAATGGCGGTAAAAACTCCCTGGCTTTGCACTTGATGGCACAGGGACTGTACAACCACTCCACAGTAACAAAAGGTGACAAATCAGACAGCGACTGACATTTGAATAGTACAGAGTATATCAGATGCAATAATTTCAAAAGGGCCAGTGTATTAATATACCAGCATTAATGGTTTTAAGTATATGTATAATTAAATATGCGTCTGCAATATCATGTATATATAATTTACGAGACAAAAATGTTGTACAAAGTTCGGTTTAAATATATTATCAAGCCTGTATTTTCTTCTGGGAAAGATAGATACTTCTTCCAAGTAAAACTATTCATTAGGTTGATGTCCTTAAAAAATAAAATAAAGTGAAATGAAAGAAACAAGCGCTCTTAATTGGCACTTGATATAGGGATACATTTGACAATGAAGAAACACCGTGCTGAAGCCCAAAGATTTTTTTGATGCATTCAGGCAACTGTGAATCGATATAAATTTGATTGTTATGCTATATTTTATTTTGTTTGTTTGTTTCGTTTATTAGATTTTAATTTTATGTAGTAGTAGTACTAATAAACCGCACATCAGTAACCGTTGGTTAATCGCAGAGGTCAGGTTATATGATCCATACAAACATATATCACCATTTTGTACGGATCAAACACGCAAATATACGCTTTCTGGTATCTTAAAAGTATATATATATATATGCTATATAACTACAGATATATCAAAGAATTAATACCGGAGTGCCATGTTCCGGCCATAGTATGTCATTAGCTACCAAATTCGGTAGGCTCCGAAGAGGCTATATTTATCAGGTTAAGCTCACAACTAGAATACTAACTCAAATCCGAAAAATATACGGTTTTATGTTATTAAAGTGTACTAAGACCTCTAAATAAAATTATAGTTTATATGAAAGAGCAATACAGTATTTTCTTTGTAGCACGAGTTTAATTTCATATAGTGTTGTCCACGACCAAGAGATAGCCAACTTGTAGCATACAGAAAATATTCTTGAGCGAGCCAGTTTAGTATTTGGACAATAAACAGCATAATCAGTGCCCATATAATGGTCGCACGTATGTGTGTCTATATATATATATATATATATATATATAGTGATTTAAATGTACACAGACACATACATAATATAGTTTCAAAATCTTTGATCTGTAGTTAACGACAGTTTCAAATACTGTTTTACTGTTGTTTGCAAAGTTAATATTTGTTGAATTTTGTATTTATACAGATTATATTGAAAATCTATCCAATGACTCGTGTTGCTATTGACAGGAAGATTTGGGGGTGTTTACATGCTTATTTATCTTGCAATAACTTTTGTGAATGAATCCTTTTGGGGCCTTTGCATGAAAGCTGCAATTTGTTATTTCTGAACAGATAAAGGTGTTTATGAACTTGGATCTTAGGTTATGAAAGTAAACTTAGGATTTAAGTTGTAGACTGTATCCATACCAAATTGTGGACTTTTTCCTCACAAGAATTGTATTTTATTGTGTATATCTGAAAAGTGTGTATGAATTCCAATCCTCCAAACTGAACACACTTTGCCTTAAAAGTTCAGTTGTGAACTTTTCATGAAATAGAACTGTGCTCAACTACACAAAAGTATTAAGATAAATGCATACTAGTTGATTCAGGAAGGAATACTGCCTTTATTTCAACTGTTGGTACACACAATGAATTAATTTAACATCAAGTTATATAAATAAATATGTTTGCGTTGAATTTATCAATGCAATTTTTATTTTATGTTGCTTGGAAACATTCTTGGTTAAAAATAATTGTAAATAATTTGTATCATTTATGTTTATGTAATAACTGTCACCTTAAAGCTGAAAAAAAACAAGCAAATAAACTTCAGATGTAACATTAATAAAAGTTAATAACATACTTTTTGAAAGGTCGCGTGAGGAAACTTGATTGAAAAGTCTTGTTGATGTCAGAAGGTTTGGGAAACATGCAACATTACAAATTTGAATAGAAGCTTAGAAAAACTGAGAAGTCTATTTACATCTCTCATGAATTATTAAAACAAAAGCATCCATACGGAAATGACGTCACAGATGCTGAGAGTAGAGGATACTGACAATAAGGCAATGTCTGACAGTGTAGTTTTCAGTGAAGGGTGAACCAGTTTAATAGTCTATATTAGACAATAAATACTAGTTCAGTGTTGATGAAGTACCCTGCATTATTATTTGCTACAACACAATCTGTTCAAACATCTCACCATATGTAGAATGCTGCTGCAACTTTAGAATTCCTGTACACAGCTGTCAAAGTAATAATTTCATTAATTCTTTGAATGCAAATGCTGCATAAATAGTAACTCTAGCTGATTCACTCACATGGCAGAAATTGAAGTTTCTAAAACTTAAATGTCATAAATTATTAGCATATTTGGGTAACAAATGACAGCCAGTGTATTAAGGATTCTATTTACGTACCGTTCAGTTAGAATGACAGGCCAACCATAACATCATTTTAAAAGAAAACAGCTAGAAGTGAAAGATTAAAGTTCAAATGGTTACAAACCTCAAGCATCACAAACAAATACAATTTACATCTATTTCCTAAGTCTGAACTTAGTTCTGAAAAATTATGAAATTAGTAATTTTAAGCAACATATATTGCATCCATCAATTATGGCACATCAAGACATAGAAAAAGTTTAAAAAGTACATAAATTATACCAAAGATAATGCAAAACCGGAAAGAAAAGAAATAACTCAAACTGATCATTACAAAATTCAAAAATGGAAATAAAGTGAAATAAAATAAATTGATATCTTTTGTTTCATTTATTTCTGGATTTTGTTTAAAACAAAATGTTTAACAATTATGAACATTTTAATATATTCGACATATTAAATGTTTAACAAACTATTCAATTTTCATGGGTCCGACAGTGACACATTTTTTCTGGTAAAGTCTTTATTCTTCTCATATAAACATTTTCATTCATAACTTATTTGGCTTAGATCCAAGTCATCCAGAGACAGCTTCAATAAGGACAGAACACAGGGCAATTAATATCCTAGATTAATTGCGACTTAATATAAACATAATTTCATGTATATGCGAAAGACAAAACTTAACTAATATTTCTTATCTTGTGTAACCTCAAAGTTACACAAGATAAAAAATATGCACCATATCAAACCACTTACTGAAAAAAAAGGAATGTACTGAAAACTGTTCTAATTCCATGATTTTTCTCAAACGCAGGACTGTTACTACAGAATGTCTTACAATGACTACCGGTATTCCATCAAGAATTATTTGTCATACACTTTAAAACGTGTGTTCATTAATAATAAAAATAAACACTTTACGAAGTGTATGTTTACAGTTAATGGAATTATTTTGGAGGGTTTACAAGAAGTAAGATGTCATGAATATGTAATACCATAGGTTAAAATTCATTGTCAATGACAAACAAAATCCCAACATCTGTTAGACTTTAACCAAAAATGTACCTAACTGAACCATACCTATAAATGTCATAATATTCAAGATAACCAATGAAAGAGTGGGATAAATGTATTTTATTTCTACTTTTGCAAGAATTCGTACATAAACTTAATGCTAATGTGAGAAATCTCACTGAATGCTGGCCAGAAAATATACTTAGTGAGGACAAATGTGAAATCCTTGAACACTAGTTGTGTGTTTATCAGCTCTGAATATCTTGAACAAAGTTTGATTTCACTACATTCATTTGTCCCACGGGCATCTAGTGGGACAGCTTGTTCAAAGATTTTCTGCTGCATATCAAATCAAATGTTACTTGAACTAGCTTTATACGTCATAATGAGACACAAATTGTTTTGCAGCAATGCAGTAAGTTCACCCACTGTTAAAAAGGATAATGCAGAGAACCACATCTGTCAACACAATTAAATATTGAATAAACATAATAACTGAACATTTGCAATTAGTCAATCATGATCCTAAGGCTGAGTTGTGATAATTTACACAACCCCATTTAATTTCATCTATGTGTTCTGCACATGTCAGGTTTGCATTCAAAGGTCTAGGTTCGATAAGCAGGTCCTAAAAAAACTCTGTTTATGTTTGATGTTTTAGAGTCACAATTGCTGTCTGAAGAAATACAATAGTTACTAGTATTTGACGCAGCATGTCAGGCCTACCTGATGCTTCTAAGTAATAGAAAGTTTTTGACAGCTAAGTAGCATCTGTCGCTGGGGGCTGTTACCCAGCTTTGACCTGCTCTTCAGTGCCAAGCAGCTTATCTGCATATCTTTTCTTGCCTGACTTGTATGTGGAAGTAACGCCCAGCGGTCACTGACTCGATGAGATCGTACAGAAAGGCTGCCGGCTCTGAGACACTCCACGCTGCCCCTGAAAAGGACTCTGAAGCTGAGAAGCTTCTCATGAAGGTCAAAGCCTTCTGACACTGCTGCAGGTGGCTGCTTTACTTCAGCTCCCTCACAACTCAAACACCTAGAATTTCACATTACCCCATAAAGGAATCTCATTAAATTTCTTTTGTCTCAAATCATCAATTTCCTGTCAACTTACCTATCCATAATCTTCTTAGTTTCTAAAACAACCACACATTTACCACTTATATTAAAAAGAAAATTCACAATCCAAACATATGGCTTTTATCTACACAGCATTTAATTTTTTTTGTAATGCATTGTTGTTAGTTTCCAAATAATCCATTTGTTTCAGTAGTTCTTTCTACATCTAATCTAACCAAAATATCATGACAAAAATCATGATGAGGACAGAATGAATTGCTACTGTGGGCAATGCTGTAACCCCAAAACCATAAACCACCAGTGACTGTAGAACAACTTAGTCCTTGAAATGTTTTCAAATGTTACATTTGCACATACAAATATAAAAGGTTCACACATTTTTAAAAGTACAACAAAAATTTTAAACATACTTTTATACTTTTACGTTTCACACATTTCATTTGATAAATATTTTGAAGACATTTCCTACATACATAATATCCACGGTATGTAAAATATGCATGTTCCTAAAAAAGGGAAAAAGATAAAAGGGAATGACCATCTACTCAAAAACGTCATTCTGCACCCACCCCACTGAGTTATTTATCCAGAGTTTTTAAATGCTTCCTGGTCAAACTTGAATATGCAATGAGGCGCCTGAGCATTTTGGCGGAAATATAATTAAAGTGGTCAAAGATGTAAAAGGTGAAGAATGGGCATGACATCAGGCTAATTTCACACTTAGCACTCGGATGGCCAGGCCCAAGCCACTCTCTTGCCACGCAACACAGATCAAAGCACACTGCCACCACCTAAAAGGCAAAGGGCACTCAAGTATGCTAATCCCCAGGACAAATATATTTTAATCTTGTTAGAATACAAGTTAATGCTGCAGTTCAGTGGTTGAACTTTGTCACAAGTACTGGCATCCACTCTGCTACATTTCTGAACCTTCTACACCTTTTGGGCCTGTCTCATTGAGTTTAAGCAGTTCCACAAAATGGTCCACCAGGCAGTCCACATGGTCAACAAAAAGAAGGAAATCCAAATAACGTAAACATATTATAGCAAACAAACAAAAACACTTCACAAAAAGTACCTAAACATATATTGGAAATGAGTACAAAGTGGGACAGCTTCCTCAGTCATACTGAACTCTTTCCAGCAGCACCTTGGTAACCCTTGATCTCTGATGTATGCAATCAGGCCTTTAGATGGCCACACATAAAGAAAGAAAGGCACTAAGATCTTGGACAGCTCTTGCTTCCCTCCACGTAGAAACAAGCAACAAAACAATGTTATATATTTGTCACTACGTGGCCCACTGAAAACCATAAGTACATCAAATTTTCCTTAACCCTTCTGCCTAAAGCTCTCCTTTGTGCCCATAAAAAACAGGACTCCACACAAGGCAATATGTGCACAATGCACACCTGTAACTGTGTGATATCTTCCCCACAAAGAGCAATGAGAAAATGTTTGAAAAGCCTATACATATATCACAGTAATGCTTCCTTCATAAACAGTTATTAGAAATGAAAGGACTAGCCTTGTTATTACATGTATAAAATATATTACCTGGAAAAACATTTTCATACATCACAGGTTTTACATGTTATCAGTCTCCATGGGAACATATGAGTATCTGAGCATTAAAAAAATAACATTATATTATTAAAGAAAGGCGGCTTTCTTGTGTAAAGTAATTTTCCTGACCTCAAACATAAGGTCACACATAAGGATGGGAAACTCTGGCTATAGTTAAACGTAAATGCAAAGATGCAGTATTAAATATGAGAGAAAGTATCTGCACTCTGCAACTTGTACTACATTAACTGAAACAATTTGACTTCGAACACTTGGCATTTTGTTCGAAAAAAGAAAGCAAGAGACAAGTGCTTTGTGGAAAAATGCAACAAAAACTTACCCCCTTGTAGGGATTTATATGCAACCTACTAGTCCAATTTTGAACCGTCAATGCAATGTTGATGTCAAAGTTTTTGCCTCAGGATGAAACGGTTATAAATCTATTTAGTTGTTCAGATGTATTTACTCAGCATGAACTGAAGAAACTAAATTTGTATGCTTAGAAATCCAACAAAATATTTTAATAAAGCAATACTAAGTCAAACTTGCTATAGTCTAAGAGTAGACTAAAAAAACTAAAAAAGCTTTTAGACAAAATCCTTGCACTTCTCTGCTACAGTATCACATACACGTACTGCAGACAATATCAGCTCACATTGTGTTCTATTCATTATATTCCAAAACTGAACCTTTTCAGCAATTTGCCTAAGTAGAATATTACAGTATGTGCAAAGTAAAATCAGTAAGTGATACTTTTCTGTCGACGCTGTGATATCATAGTCATGTTGCTATGTTGCTACCGAGAAAATTAATGAAAAAGCACGCCATCGTTAAGTAACAACTAAAATTATTAATCAAGTTCAAAATTTCAAGAATATAACATAAATAAGTGACCAGGATTAGTAAGAGTAGAGATAAACCTCACAGGAAGATGTATCAGAACCAAAATTTTGTGCTTCTACACACCATCACTTAAAATTAAACTTTACATGCAGACTTGACACTGAAATGTCAACTTGTGTGCAACTGTTTTGATCTCAGAGACTGAGACTATGGAAATACAAACAAGTTTAATGCAGTTTTTTTTTTTTTATCAGCATAAAATTCACAACTTTATTATGACTGAGCTAAGGGTGCAACAGCAACAAGAAACAGCTACTGTGCAATACTGCCATTGCTTTCACATACAGTATTTACAGGAGGGATAGTGGTAGGGGGTTTTCTCTGAGATTATACTCTTCACACTACAATGAAAAAAAATGTACACTTGATGAACCTTGTTCATCAGTTGTTAGCCAATGGCTATTGGAAGTGCTACAACAAAAGATAAAAATGTAAATAAAATCAAAGCGTTTCAAATTTAATCAATGTTGTTTTAGGACAAGACAAATTTAAAGTTACTGTCATTATCTTTATAAAATCAATCATGTCTACGTATCAACAAACAAAAATATGTCTGTAGCTCTATCTATGTATGTGTACTAAGCACCAAACAACCAACCTTTGCATTGTAATTATTTTCCCTCTCTGATACTTTGATCTTTTGCCCTAATGTGTGACATTCTGTGTACATAGTACCTCAAGTAAGGTAATGATTGTTGTAATAAAAGTTATAGAGATTCCTTTTGCTTTTTAAATACAAATGTTCACTCTCATTACAGTACGTTTACAAAAGAATGTCCCAAGAAACATACACTATGCAAAATTATTTTAGCAAAAAAAGAAACCTTTCAATTCACCTTGTCAAGCAACTGTGTGGTAAATTTGTTGGAGCACCCTGCAATTATTGTGTACAATAAAAGTGTCAGACAGACAGCAAGCCTGCATTCAGACACCAGTCAATCACAATGGCATAGGAAAACACTGTGAATGTATGTGGATGTGCAGACAGATGTGTAAATACAGCACATATAAAGTCAGAAGGATGTACACACATATGCACCCAAGTGAAAGCAAGACTGCATGAGTGCACCAGGTGCATTTCTACACACTATCAACCACACTATCAATCACATTATTTTAAGTATGTAATTTCTTATTATTTCACCAGACAGAATAATGAATACTTTATAACACAGAAGTAACTGTGTTATATTATCTGTAATATAGACAGAATCTACAAAGTCAAAATGTGGACCGAAGAAACATTTTTTAAATCCAATAAGGACATCGTGTAAACACTACCTAAATACTCTCTGATACATCTTGTTAAATTAAGTGTTACTGGTCATAATTTAATCTCACTGACATGCTAAACCTGAATGTTCTTTTATTGTGGAATCCTAAAAGAGACTATCCAGTACAAGAGATCATACAATATCTTAAAAAATGACAAAAAGAGTGTAAATAATTAAAATTCAGAATGAAATCAATATATAAACTTTATGAAATCAAAGTACTAAACCCTCAAAAAAAAAAACAGTTCATGTTGGTTTTCTTTGCCTTTTTTATTTAGTATTATGAGGGCATTTCTGCATTGGAACAAAACCATGCATTGCCAGAGGTGACCCCCTCCTCCTCTCTCTCTCCATCTCCCTCCCCCTCCCCCACACACACCCCTCTCTGCGCACTGCCTGGGCAATATGGAGAATGAGGGGGTTTGGTGAGAGAGCAGCTTTGACTTATGCAGCAATGGTACCTGGTACAGCACCGCCCCACCTGCTGTGTCCAGCCGCAGTTTGCCTCCTGGGTTGGGGAGCTCAGTGGGGCGGACAGCAAAGTGATGAAGGCGTCTGTCTTCCTCTGTGCTTTTAATGCCTTCTACTCTGCAAAGGGTAGGCTGAATGAGGACAGGCACGGGCAAAAATGGAGAAAACCATCAGCTGGCAGAAGGGCGGCTTCCTCTGTCCTAAAGCAACCACACCAAAACACGCCACTAAACCAGATAGAAGATATCAAAGCAGAGCACAGGAAATTTTCAAAAGAAATCTGTTATAAAATTGTCTCAGTGGAAACTTCAATAATAATAAAAGTACTGTTTCACTACCCTAAAAGATGTACCTCATTAGTTGTCTTTGATTATTTTATTCACCCATACCCATTAATACAAGAAGCTACAGCTTCTTATTTTTCATTTTTAAAAGGGTATGAACATAAGATACTGTATAACATTGCAATGCTAAGAAAGAGCCTTACTAATGCTGTCAGCAAGATATGCACATTCTGCAGTAACACCACATTCATTTCAGTGCAGCTACAATCAGACACAACACCACGCTGCAAAGATGTGAGCATTTCAAATTCACTTTTATGCCTTAAAAATACGATTCTGGTGGGAAAACTTTGTACACTATGTGCCGCCCATAATCAAGACTAGTGCTTCGTATTTTTGCTCAATCATGACTTGAGGTTAAAGCATGCCTCAGCAGTACCGAACAGAGGTAGAACGACTGTAACAAGAACACTTTAGCAGATTCTCATGCTGTAAAAGGAAGCTTACAGATGTTGGCAAGTGTGAAGATACAATAATGTAAATATTTACAAATATTGGCACTGAACAATAATAAAACGTCTTTTTATCCATGATATGATTATAGACTCTAAATAAGCTGCGTTAAAGACCAGTCAACAGAAAAACTGTGATTCTGGAAAATATCCTGTAAGTCTGAAAAATATACTGCATACATCGTTGAGATTGAGTGTATACAAATATACCAATTAGTTACAGGTTATGACAGTAACACTGTAATAATCAAAAACAATGAGCCTTTGTTAAAATGATGAAGGCTTTGCCAATCTCTATTATACATATGTGTATCGCTATGTATTAGCTGTTCTAAAGATAAAAAAAACATCAATAAAATGGTATTTCAATTGTTTCAATTAAAAAACACTGTAGCACCCATCATCCGAGCATCTCCAAGCATCCCTTTAATTGAGCACCTCATAAGGACATTTCAATGTCAAAACAAAGAGTGACTGAATCTGTGAACGTTCCACACTCCCCACCCCTCCCCTTTCCTCACTCCTCCTCACCCTATCTCTTCTCCCCTCCCCTCACCCCTCTTCACCCCCCCATTCCACGCAGTTCTTTGCTCTGGTTAGGCAACATGGAGGTTGGCAAGACTGCAGAACCTGTACCTGCTATGCCACCACGTGGTCTGTCGGTTTCATGTTCTGACTTTTGAACTGGAGGGTAAGGGGGGTGGGGTCCACAGAAGATGATGCGGTTCCTGTTCCTTAATGTGTTCACACTGCGAGTTCAGACTGTACACAGAGAGAGACAGAGGGTGCTCAATGTCAGCCGCTGCTAGGGCGGTTTCCCTCCCTTTGCCACAGACCTAAGTGTGCCAGAGTGCACAGAGGTGGGTGTGTCCACCATGGAGACTGTTCTTCATTTTATACCTTCTACAGTCTAGCCACTGCCTTGGGGCTTCCATGTAGAAACCAAGGAAATACTCAGTGTGTGACTGTCATAGCATATTGCACATAGATACCACTAACCTATTAACATTCTAGACTTAAAACTATGTACATTTAGACAATTTTTGGTTTTACCATAAAAAGTTTATTGTGTACGGTTGTTATTTGTATTTCATTTTGCATGTCATGCTTTCTAGTGCACAGCACGAATACTACTGAAGCAATATTATATATATAAAATGTGTGTGTGTGTGTGTGCGCGTGCGCGTGCGTGCATGTGGAATTATCTGGCAAATACTGATCTATATTCCTTTACAGATCCATATTCCTTTAGTACATTGTTCAGTAGTACTATTACCATGGAGTATTACCAAATGTTCCCAACGGAATACAATGCGTACAAAGACACATATGGATGTGCACACAGTATATACCGTATATATATACAGTAAATATACACCTGGTCCAACACATTTATAGTTTAAAACATTATAATCGCAGTACATCATAAAAATCATACATTATAATAATACGAAAGTATTTCAAGTACCTTCCATTATACAGTAGAATACACTCAGACAGTCAAAACAAATATTACAACAAAAATAATGCAATTCAACAAAAGCTATTTCTGGTACACGTCAATGCTTATAACAATATTATGCTGTAATAAAATTTAAAAATGAATAAGTCCTAATTATGCAATTAAAGTTGTCAAGATAAAAAAATAAATAAAAGTACAGATAAAGAAAAACAGTACTTACAACAAACATGACACATCTGAAGACTTGACACTGTCGACGTAAAAATGTCTAAAATACGTTTTTCCTCCATTTTGTGAAGTAAACTTTATATAAGCGTCACCTTCATTTATGAATCCTTTCCATGAGTTACTTCAATTCAGTCAAAAGTTACAAGCTCTTAAAACAGATTATTATATATGAAATAAGAAAAGTAACAATAATTAAAATCAGAATTAATTCTAAAATCTAAATTTTCACAAACTTTGAAAGTAGATCATATGAAAACTGCAGTATTGTTTTCAAAATCAATGCCAAAATAGGGAATAAAAGTATCCCAACCAAAAGTATTGCTAAATATAATGATCTAAAAGCTGGAATTGCCACAGAAAGTTGAAGAAAAGTTTGGTTATATATCAATATAGATGGTCCTTCACAGTGTCTGTGATCTTGGTTTTTGAGCATTTTGGTTCAACTGATGCCTCCGCCTTTCTCCCCCTCTGTGTGCCCCCCCCCGTCGGACCGAGACCAGCGAGGGCCGGGCACCATCAAAGGGACGCGGGGTAGGTGTGAGGATGGGGCGCGCCGCAG